>OX371261.1:77783219-78097378 GCA_947311025.1 Lypha dubia | reverse complement strand
AAATTTCAAAAACAATTTTACAAAAACAATAAAATAAAATTATAGTAGTATATTTGTGGGCATTCTAGCACTTTTTTATCCTTATGGAAAAATACACGTAGGGCATTCTGGCACTTTTTTATCCTTATGGAAAAATACACGTATTCGAATTTTTTATCCTTATGGAAAAATACACGTAGGGCATTCTGGCACTTTTTTATCCTTATGGAAAAATACACGTATTCGAATTTTTTATCCTTATGGAAAAATACACGTATTCGAATTTTTTATCCTTATGGAAAAATACACGTATTCGAATTTTAACTATTTGAAAAAACAAAATATGGTCATTATGTTATACATAAATACATATATTTTTCCATGTGTATACTCTTATAATAAACAGAAATTCGAATGAGATATTTTATCCCACCATGTTAATGAGATTCTCATTTGAGTTATTTTTATTAAATACTAAAAATGAGAGTTATACCAACCAACAGAAATTAATATAAAAGAACCATCAGAAATTAATTTTAGTTATTGTTCTTCAAATTTACCTGAAATTACGTTCAACAAAATGGTAAGTACGCAGTTTTACAAAATAGAATTTTATAAATGTATATCTATATCTATAATTTTATATATGTATCTATATCTATACAATTTTATATGTATATTTGCTTTTAGATCTATCAACAAATAATTAACTTAGCTAGAGGAATACAATCAGAATATACGAAAATTGATGATATTCCCGTAAATGAATCATTCAAAATCTTAAATTTCGAATGGAAGGCTACACAATATGGATCCCAAGTTATAGTACATTTGGAGAACAATAAGTGGTTTTATATGCCGCAAAGAATCGTTAAATATTTAAACAGAGAGGATCCTTACTTATCTAATATGAATGACAAAATTTGGACAATTATTTTCAAAGGACGTCAATCACCAAATGGCTCTGCAATATTCGAACTTAACTACAGCTAAATTCTTAAATATCAAAAAAAGTTGATAAATTCATATAATAAATTTATATAGTAAAGTATCTATATGAAACCCGACTATTTATTTATTTAATTTATGTCTAAACATGCATATGCATGCATCTTATTCGTTAAAAATATATTTATTATCATATTTAGAAAAAACGGTTGTAGGTCATTTTGAAAAAAAAAAAAAAAATTATATGGAATTTCACAATGGAAGATAAACATCTGGTTATATGAAAAAAAAAGTCGTAAGAAAGAAAGACTTGCGTATGCTTGCTTTCATTTTGGATAAAATGAAATGTAATTTCACAATCGAAATACATGCGTATGCATACTTTTACTTATGTATGTATGTCGTAGAGTGTGGGTGCATCAGCGAAATATATTTTTGAAGGATATACAAATGTAGTAATTTATGAGGTCATAAAGACTTGCATATGCATGCATCTTATTCGTTGTAATTTCACAATCGAAATACATGCGTATGCATACTTTTCTTATAATTATGAAAATATTAGTATGTAACAGAAAATACAAAGAATAAATTTAAACGTAAACATTAAACTTGCTTATGTTTTATTAAGTACACAAAGAATAAACTTAAACGTAAACATTAAACTTGCTTTTGTTTTATTAAATCATTTACGCTGACACGCAAAAATGGTCCTCTTTGTCGAAACCCAAATTCATAGGACAAATGTAAATTGTAATAGGAGAAGCCGTTCTTATTAAATGCCTCCAATAAATCGTCATGTGTGGCCGAAAACAAAAGATCAACCACAACTTAACGCAATGACAATATGTTTACATTATCGCCGTTTTCTGTAAGTGACTTCTGTTCACTACAGTGGCGTTGACTGCAGTCATACATGACTCTTATGTAGTAGTATGTCCAGAAAAGTATAAAATAACACATTTTTTCACACATAATTCTAGTTCGGTTGTATTTTCCTAAGGACAAGTGTTGTCTAAAAATTTTTTAAAAAAATGGAACCAAAATTTATCTGTAACATCTGCGAAATAATCACGTTTTCAACGTGGGGCAACAAAAAACGTCATTATAAAAATATCCATAAAATAGTTTTGAAAAAGCCTAGGTGGAACACCCCACTCTATCATAAAATTGTGAAGGCTACTTTACAAAAAACATCAGCAGCATCAACAACATCAATACCAACAACATCAGCAGCATCAACAACATCAATACCAACAATATCAGCAGTAGCAACGACAACAATGGTAACAACATCAGAAGAAGCAGCAGCAACGACAACAATAGCAACAACTTCAGCAGAAGCAACGACAACAACAGCAAGATTATCAGCAGAAGCAACAGCAACAAGAACAACAGCATCAACATCAGAGACTGAAGCATATCTTCAACTTCTGGATGGAGACGAGGATATGTTTCTCAATATAATCGAACCCAAAATATCAGCGAAAACAACAGCAACAACAAAAGAACTTGTTCACATTCGGGAAATATTGACACTGCCTCCATTTGATGTAAAATCATACTTGGCGCTATATGATGGTCAAGATGATGTATTAATGGAGGTAGTAAATAAAATAACACTAGACGGGATTTAAGAAACTTATAATAATTGAATAAATGTAAACAAAAATATAACAAATAAAAAATATATATAAATATATCTCTCTCATTAATTTTATTATTTCACTTTATTACTAATTAGCTTTTTTGGAAATTACAATTTTTACATTTGCTAACATTATATATATTATGATAGAAATTCATAAGTGTGGTTGCTTCTTTCTCCATTTCAATATTACGTATCCTATGTTGTATACATCTACAGGTGTCTGGTCCGCAGGTTGCATTTTCGTTAGACCAACAACAATCTTCATAATGCTCTCCAAATTTATTTGTCGTTGTGTTAATGTTATTTGCCGCTTCTAGATGAGACTGAATATTCATGAGCTTATATTTATCTTCATCGGAAATAATATGAGAACACCGTTTTAAGAAATCGTATATATCTTTTAGTAGCATCTTTTTTTAATGACTTAATATGTAGACACAGTGTTTGTGAATAAACCTTAAAGAAGTTAGATTTGATATTTATACCATATTTTTAATTTACTGATATTTTTCATTAAACGAACAAACAAACACTTATAAGTAATCAGTATATCTACAATAGTTTTCTTATTTCATTTGTGAGGGGTATGTATTCAAACATTTTATCATGTATAATTAAGCAATAAGCAGACGTATTAGCGGGAATATTTTTTAAGGTTTTTAATTCAATCCGTATATCAATTGGACCTGTCTTGATTGATTCATTTTGATGTGTTACATCCAATACAACTATTGGAGCCAAAGCTTTAAAATTTTCTCGTGTTAATAGTGGTTGAGGATCGCGTGAATAATAAGTTGATTGAAACTTTAAATACATATCATATAGTATAGCAAAACGATTTCTATCAAATTTTAGGTTTAGATCATCATAGGGATATGTATCAGAGTTAAGATGTACTTTTATATCTGTCAAATCACAATGTTGAAATTTGTTGGCACTGTTTCGAAGACCTAAAAGTATGAAACGTGGTCGTTCGTTTTCGCTGGCTAACTTAACATTCCATAAAACCGTTGTACTTTCTGGAAGTGAGGGGTAGTAATACATATCCCAACTTCTGAAAGATATATTTAAAGGTTGACGATTGTTTATTGTTTTAAACATCTGCAATTTGTAAGCGTCAGCAAGTTGAATGTGTGGTATTTTCCAAGAAATGTTTAAAATAGATAACTTAGTTTTTTCAGTTGATACATTCGATTTCAAAACTTGTTTATCATCTTTAGATCGCAAAAGAATCAATTCATGTTTAGAATTAACTATTATTTTATTAAAATCTTCAGCAAATCCAAGTAAGAATTTTAGTGGCATACAGAAATTGAAATAACCGTCTATAAGTGTAAGATCATCATTGTTAAGTGGCGACCATCCTGCATTTACTAGATTATCACTTTCTAATTTATTCAACGACACATAGTTTTTTAATTCTGTTGCAATACCCAAATGACGTGTACGATCAATTTCTACACCATTGATTTCATATCGAATTTCATCAAACAGATGTGCAATACAATTGTTTAAGAGACGTATAGATGTGGAAACTGTTGAATCTTCCTTTGTTGCAAGTCCTTCAATGTATAAAAGACTTTCGCTTGGTAAAACATATAAATCTTGATTTTGAATTGTTATACGAATTTCATCATTATTTTTAAATGACTGTAGATATGATGTGTAGCTGTGATACTCCTTTTTTATAATTGAACTATCAAAATGTGGTTTTTGTAAAATATTAATAATAGTATTACTCATTTTTTATAGAATTTGTCACGCACGCAGCTATATGATTGACTCTATTTTTTTAATAAAAATCCCAAATTTCTTAAAAACTTTTTATTAACTTCACTAAGAATGGTAGTTAGTTCGGGGTTAATACTTTTAATTTTTTTTTTATACTCTTCTGATTGACTTTCACAGCGCGATGACTTTTCTGCTTTGTATTTCGTTGTTGTTGATGCTAGAATGAAGTCCGAATTTTTTTGCAACTCACTTTTATTATATATAATCATTCTCTCATAGGTTTCAAATGTAATCTTATTGTTATTTTTTCACCGCGAAAATTTATTAAATTTCCGTCTTGATCGACGACTTTTAAAACAAGACTATTAACTGTTTTTGAATTCACGGGTAAATATATCACATTCGACGGCGCCTCTGTAATTTTATATCCAGGGCTAACATTAAGCGAAAACTGATGCAAAATATGTGTAGCCATATTATTTATAAATGATCCGCTTACAATATTACATTCAACGATTATTGTATTTATTTTTGTTATATCTATTGATTTATCCGAGTAATGGTCAATATCTTGCTCTAATACTCTTGCGCTAAAACCCAATAAGGAGCCGATAGAGTTTTTTTTATTGAAATAAATAGAATCAGTTTTGCTTTTGATGTATGTTTGTAATGTATTATAATTTGCTTGTATGTCAAGAGTTCCTTTCTCATTCAGGTTATGGTATTTCTCTCTTAGTAATTCAGCTATATCATCTAATTCATATGATCCAACTGGAATTTCTATTTCATGATTACCAATATGAAATAAATTGTTTTCTACATCAACATTCGGAATTGAGTGATATGTGTCGAAGCTTATTAAGCCGCAAACATAATTTTCATTTATTTCGATTGGTGGAAAATAGTTTGCAACAAGATATGAAGAATCTCCGTTTAGTGTTAAAGTAATTGACATTTTAACGTTTGATGAGTGAATAGTTTATTATTAAAAAATACAAAGATTTTTATGATGAAGCATTACCGATATTAATCCAAGAGTTGTGTTCTGAAGAAAATCCTAACCATTTAACATAAACCATATTTCTTCTTCTTTTCAAAATTTTTTCAACTAAATATGTATCTGGAAATTTAGTTTTCATTAGCTCATGTTCGTAAAAACCACCTTTAATTTGATGACCTTGATAGTCTTGCAAGATATAGGTATTAGGGTTTGTATTTTTTATAGTTTTAATTTTAAATATTTCTGTAGTCCAATTTGGTGTGTACCCTTTTTCAAATGTATGCTTATATTTGCTTATTCGTACTTTTTCATCAACTTTAAACTTTGGCTTCTTAAAAACTTTCAAGTGATTATAGACGGTATCCAAAAGAGATTTTTCATTAGAGGTGTTCACATCATTAGGTGACATTTTAATTGTTCTATGATATGTGTTATTATATTTATTAACAAGTTCTTGATAATTGTTTATCCATTTGTATGTCCCCTGGTAACTAAACTCTTTCCACATCATTCCTTTTAATGTTCTGTTAAATCGTTCTACTATGGATGCTTTCAGAACACTATATGTTGAATAGTGATTAATTTGATTAGGTGATGAAATGTGTTATTGAAAAATTCTTTGCCATCATCTGTTTGTAAATTTTTTGGTTTTCGGTTGTTGCTAGTGAAAATACTCTTCATAGCAATCGTCACGTTGGCCGCAGTTTTATTTTTAATTGCTATAGCCCAAGCTTTTTTGGAAAAGGTATCTATTACTGTTAAAAGATATCGATATCCGTTATTATGTACTGCAAAATTCCCCATTTCAACCAAATCTGCTTGCCATAAATCATCAATTCCTTTCATTATAACTCGTCTTCTTTTAAAATTTTTTCGCGCTTGTTTGTGCAGTTCATTAACTATTTCTCTCTTATCGACGTTCATTTTGTATATGTGAGTATATGTCTACAATGTTTTTATTTTATATATGTAGGTCAATCACTTTGCTACTTTAATATTAGGCCATCCAAGTTTTATTTTTTTTACATCATCAAAATTAGCATTCCTATCAATACTTTTAAATATAAAATCTTCAATTTGATTAAACCTTTCTTCAATTTTCCTTATAAAATCTTTATTTGACGAGTATATTTGTCCCTTCACAGCATTTTCAATAAGTTGAACATCTTTACCAATATCATTTGTAATCAATTCTCGTAAACCTTTTATATCACTTCTAACAATATTTAATTGAGACTCATATTCATTTTTAAGTTCTTCGATTTTCTTTAACTTTTTTTCCATTTTATTTAAAAAGTCTATATTTTCATTGCGGAACTCTTTCTTAAAAATCGTTATCGTAGTATATATTTGCTGCACATCTTTTGTTAAATTATTTATTTGTAAATTTTGCTTGTATGTCCTTAACCTTGAATTACTATTTAGAGTATTTTTAATCGAACTTTCTCCAAATTTGTTTATATAGCTCATTTTTTAATATATTATGTTAGCTTCTTTCAATTCTTCAACAATGGAAATTATTTCGTTTTTGTGATTATTATGACCAACACTTTCCGATGACATAAGTAAACGTAATCTGTCAACTAATTCATTTGGATCATCCCAATATATATAGCTTGGCTTACGATTGTCTACAGATTTTAACGATAATCCACTACCTTTCTTTAATGCACTTGATTTGGCAGTAAATAAATGTTTTATTATATTAACATATTTAAATGCTCGTGTTCCTTTAATTTGACCATTAGATTGATATTGACGCTTGTGTGCATTTGTACTTCTTAAAAGCTCTTTGTAATTTTTCAAATCATTTCTAGTGTAATGTATAGGTTTTGAATGAAAAACTAATTCGAATAATCCTGGAGTCATTTTCCATGTTGTATTTCCTATTCGAATAGAATTATCTTCATTAAAATGTAGTTCATTATTTGCATATCGCCACTTTCCACTTTCATCTATGTTGAACCCATAAACTAGGTCTAGCTTTTTATTACTCAGCAGCAATTCTATATTTTCAACTAGTGAATACTGATTACTAGCATTTTCAATCACCTTTTGGTTGCTTTTGTCATTGTCATTACCAACACTATCACTTTTTACAACTAATTTATTACTTTTGCTGGTAGGACTGTAAATAGTTATATTACCATTATATCCCTCAGCATCATTAAAATTATCAGAACTGCCATCGGATTGTAGTGATGGTAGTTGTGAATTAGATATATCATCATATAATTTATAATCATCTGATTTGTAATCATGAGTTTTTTTAATTATTTTATTTAAAGGATTTGTTGTAGGTGTAAATGTATCTTCCAATAAATCATCGGTTTGATAATCATCAATTTTTTTAATTATCTTATTCAGTGGTTTTGTTATGGGCTTAAATGTATCTTCCAATAAGTTAAATCTATCAGCTTCGTTTAATTTTATATTTTTCAGTTTTTCTTTTAATATCGTTCTTGTCTTAACAATATCTTTTAATAATTTGTTATTCTTCATATCGAACTGCTATGTATCTGATATCGAAATGGTTTGTATATGGTTGTGAACTGCTTTATATCTGATATCGATCTGTATTCTATCTGCTTTATATCTGCTTTTATCTGTTTTATATCTGCTTTTATCTGCTTTTTTATCCACTTACAGTTGTATGAACTTATCAAAACCTTTTCTGTATCGTCCCTTATTTATCGCATCATCTTTACTGACAACAACGAACCCATATTTATCTTTCCAACTTTCACTACATATATCAGTAAATTCTTTAAATGACATATCTCCAATAACATGATCATTATATATATGTCGTAAGTTCATTTCATCTTGTTTAAATATTATAATCATATTAGCGTTATCACGTATTAGATGTTTGGGAATTTTTGTATATGTTTGACATAAATAAAAGCAGTCAATATGTTTATGTCTACCCATGCAAAAGTAATCTCTAATATTATCTTGTTTACCACATATAACATCATCAAATATTATTATAGAATTAGAATTTGCTTCAGCTGGAGTAAGAACTTTTTCATTTTCCGAAAATGTAAAAAGATTAATTCCTTTTATTGGATCGATCAATTTCTTAAGGTAACAGTATTTTGGTTGATATAAAGACTTTGAATATATATATATGTTTCTGAAGGTAAGACCATTAGGACTTTCTATTAGACTAATCATTACGTTAGTTTTACCACAGTTTGAAGGTCCTACAATTAGTGATCGTATTGAATTGGGTAGTAATGTGCTATGTTTAAATTTAGGTTTCTTTTCTTGTGATACGTCGACATTTCTTATAACAATTTGTTTGGCTTGCTTTACTAATCGCATATTTATAACTAATATGTTTTACGTATAAATTAAATCTTATATACGGAAATATCTTCATTTTGATTTTTTACTCCGAAACACATTACACAAACATATGTATATTAAGGAAGAACAAACATTAAAATGGTTATAAACTATAACAAAGGAGTTAAAGACAATCAGTGTAAGATTGGAAGCGGCTTACTAAACAACTTAATAAACAAATTACCTATTGAACTACATTTACCTGGTTATCAGTATTGCGGACCTGGAACAAAACTTGAAAAACGTTTAGCAAGAGGAGATAAGGGGATAAATTTATTAGATGAAGCTTGTAGAGAGCACGACATTACCTATTCACAAACAAATAATATTAATAAAAGAAATAAAGCAGATCAAATATTAGCTGAAAAAGCCTGGCAACGAGTAAAATCAAGAGATAGTGGTTTCAAAGAACGAGCACACGCTTGGTTCGTAACAAACGCAATGAAAGCAAAAGTTAAATTTGGGTTAGGTATGAAGAATACTGAACCTCGTAAATATAAAAAATCGAAGAAGAGAAACTATAAAAAGATAAAAGCATGTGATAGAAAATTGTTTTCAACAACTGTTAAAAATACTCTAAAACTCTTGAGAAATGAAAACCCAAACAATTTAAATGCCGCTGTTACAATTGCGCGAAAAGTCGTTAATTCAAACTTTAAAGGGAAAAAGAGAGCTAATATCGCTATTCCGAGAGTTATACCAATGCCAAAAATCGGTGGATTTCTTCCAATTATTCCAATCCTAACAGCTTTGTCAGCACTTGGAGGTTTGGCTTCAGGTGGGTCAGCTGTTATTAAGGCTGTTAATGATATAAAAAATGGAAAAGAGCAACTAGAAGAGGCTACTAGACATAATAAACAAATGGAATCAATTGCCATGGGGAGAGGTTTATATCTTAAACCATATAGATCTGGATATGGACTATACTATAAACCAGCTCCAAAAAACTTCTAAAAGAACTACCCAATCGACCACTCACCGATCTAGATTTGATGAAATATGGTAAAAACCTAAGTAAATTTAGAGGAGTTTTTATGCGCGACCGTTTACCTAAGAAGCCATTACTTCAAGAATGTGGTATTGTTAATTTAGATAATTTTCACGGTCCTGGAACTCATTGGGTAGCTTATTATAAAAATCACAACTATAAAGAATATTTTGATAGCTTTGGAAACTTACAACCTCCAATTGAAATAGTTAATTATTTAAGGAGACCTATTGAATATAATTATGAGCGAAAACAAAACTTTAATACATTTAATTGTGGTCACCTTTGTCTAAAATTTTTATTCAATAAATATAAATTGAAATAATAAAAAAATTAAAAAATTTGAATTAAGTTGTAAAATTTATAAAGATTAATAAATATATTATTTGTATAATATTTAAAAAAAAAAAAAAAAATTTGCTTAAATCTAAAAAAATAAAAAAAACATTAACAATCAATTTCCATTAACAAATTATCGTCAGCAGAATCATTTATAAATTGATCTATACAATCAAGTGACTTTTGATTGTCTACATGATCGATTTCCATTAGAAAATCATCATTGCTATCGTTTATAAATGATTCTTGATAATGCCCCCAAGCAAGGGTATTTACACTATTGTTACACACATATTTTTTGTTGTCTAAATAACTTAAAGATACCTTATTTATTAAAGATGTATATAAAACATGTAGTTTTGACTTAAAAGTATACATACTTCTATAATAGACTTTCTTACTATACAAGCAATTTTTATAATCTAATAGACTTAAATTTCTAGATATATTACGTTTTATACCCTTTGCTTTTTTAACTTCATTCATATCTTCCATTTTGTATGAGTACATTTTCGCTCTCAACCCTACAAATTCCTTCATTACCCTACCATTATTTTCATCCTTCATCATACCTAATATTTTTTTATTTTTTTGTGGAATGTCAAATTTATTATTCGGTTCATAATCTGATGTATCAAACTTTGTATCAATATCGTTTATGATCTCTTTATAAAAATCATCAGTTTCAATTGTGTATATAAAAGAATCGGTATCCATATAATTCAGCTCTGCTTTGATATTATATTTTGGTAGTATATAATCATAATGAAAGTTATACATCTTCCACTTTGAAAGTTCTAGGATTGTAAATCCTAAATAAATGGGTTTATTATAAAACGAATAACTTCTGTTTAGCTCCACAGCTATCATATTTTCCTCAAATATACTGAATGAATGAAATTCTGGTTTGGCAATAAGAACACGAGCACCCATTTTCTTCCCTACGCTCTCCCACTCATTAACAATTTTTACATTCTTACGCTTGTCCACGTTTTCCATTGTTTTACCGTATACGGCATTATTTAATAATTTGAAGAAATTTTTTTCAAACGTGTTTTGAGCATTAGTTCTATGTAAGTTGTTTAATGAAATATATGGTTTTAACCAAGCTGATTGCTTAAATTTCAAAATTCGATGAATTTTTTGTAGCTTTAAACCATGTTTTAAACATTGCTGTAAATTTTTATAATATATTACATATCCATATTTATTATTTAAATCTACAATTAATTTCTTTTCGCTAGAATTTGGAGGATTTTTATTTTCACAACAAAATGGTAAATTGTTATGAATATCATGAATTTGTATTGGATACAACAAATCAACTTCTAATATATATCCAGTAGCTGAGTCTTCTGGTATACTATCCAAACAAAAGTTTTCTATGTCTGTTTCCCACTCAAAATTACCTTCTGGTAGAGCTTCAGACATTGCCCATCCATACAAATTATTTGCATCTAAATACATTAAATACTTAGATGGAAGATTCTCATTGTAATCATTCATATATTTGTTGTTTGCAATAGAATGTCGTTGAGAGCACTGTACTATTCCTCCTCTTATCCCCTTTTGTATAAAATGAATCATTTCTATATCTATCAACAACTCTAATTTAATATCTGTTATTTTTAACATTGCATCCCAGGAAAGTCCTGGTGCTGTATAGTAATGACAAGGGTCTAATTTATAAATATTTTTGCTAATAAATCTAAAGTTTTCAAAAACATCTGTTAACAACAAGACATCAGATTTCAAATATAGAATTAAATAATCTTCTAAAGTTGTACACTCAAACGTACTCCATACTTCTTTAGCATGGGCGTAATCTTCTTGAGAACAATCTTCATCTGTTAATTTATTATAAAAGCTCTCTATATTTGGTAAAGAAGTTTCTTTAAGTTTTTCTATTGAATTTAAATAACTGTATGGAAAGACACCTTTTCTAATAAGCAAATTAAATTTAGTTTCGTTTTCCCCAATTATTGATTTTACTACTCTTAAATCTTTCTTAGCTAAATTTTTAACCAAATCATTTAAGCTTGCTGGTAAAAATCTATAGGAATCTAAAAATCGAATTTCAATCTTACCACTATCATCATCAGTTATAGTTTTAGAGAGAGATATATAAAGCTCTTTATTGAGTGGAATAATATTTATAGGGCCATCATTTATATTATTTAGCTCCTTCACAAATAAATGGCAGTCATAACCAGAAAAATTGTGGAATATTACTGGAAAGAACTTTGGCACTTTGTAATTAAGATTACACGAACTATGTGCAGCGCCTCTATATTTTCCGCTCATATGACAATGATCCCTAACTTTTGAATCATCTAAAATAAGTTTAGAACAAATGTGACATATATTGATCGAATGGTAATGTAAATTTTCTTCTTCTGTTAGGGGTAGCATGGGCTTTACTATAGACAAATATTTATTGCTTAAATATTTTATGTCTCCAATTAAACTCTCTATAAACTGTCTAGGTGAATCTAAACCTTTAAAGTTACAAAACTTATTTAAATTATCGTTAAAGCTACATTTAATGAAATATGATATAGCATAGGGGACATGTCTATCAACTAATGTTGTTGAAGAAATATCTCCACTCGGAATGCAAGTTTGAATATTTTCAAATATGCATTCCGAATCTGCGTATACTACGAACGGTACATCTATACCTACTATTACTATAATTATTAAATTCTATTGTAGACTTATCTGCTTGGGGTGCATACGAAATTTGTTTTTTACATTGTTTTCTGTGGATTTCCAATTGTTGATCATGATGAAAACTCTGCAAGCAGTCATTACATAGAACAATGCTTTCATGATGACCTGTCTGTTGAGCTCTAATGAATCTGTAAAAATACAAAATAGTATAATAAAGGAAACTAAAACTAAATTTTTTATTTTATTTTTATTTTATTTGTAATCATAACACTTACCTTGATATATTTTTTATATAAACATAGTGGGAAACTATATTTCCCTCCACTTTTTTCTGCAAAAACAAGAGTTGGATATGTTTTAATTTTGATCCTCGTGTTTTATAATAGGGCCCCACAATCAAGTCTTTTTCAATGTCATATCCAAAGACATTTATACTAATATTTGGATTATTAATTTCAAAAATTTTTATATCTCTTATTTTTAGTGGGAAGCATAACCCACTAAAATTTAAGCAATAGCCGTTAAAGTTAATAAGTTCTTCATAGATGTTGACTCCGTAACTGCTTGTTCTTTGAGGATTTTTATGGGTTGATAAGGCTGATAGTATTGCCCATTTGAAGCAAAACTCATCATTGTTTTGCACATTTATACATGCTTTTTTTAACTTTATTTTATTTGGAAGAGGTATAAAACTGGAACCTTTTAGTGGTTGGTATTTATTTAGATTTATATGAAGTTTTAAAAGTTGAATTAGAGTCCAACCACTATCCCGTTCTTGAAAGTCTTCCATTTTTGTTATTATTCTTTGAATATTAGAAGCATATTCATCGCAATACTCTTCTAAATTGAAAATTTCCTTCATTTTCGTTTGAAAATTTTTCACTTCTATAGGGGTATTTTCTAATTCATTATTCACATTGGGACGAGCATATAATCCATACATCTCCATATTAAATTTAATAGCATCATTATCCTTTAAGAAGTTATCAACTTTTCTCTTTAACGGCTCCTCAGCTTCCTTCATAAACATCTCCGGTAGGAGACATTCTTCATTGTTATTTTCATATGCTAGAGTTATAAGCCTCTTTTTAAAAGCACTTCTAACTAGCTTTACAATACTTTTTTTTGAGCACGAAGCATGAGATCTTTCATGCTCTCTAAAATTTTCCTCACTTTGAAAATCCATTTTTCAATATTTTTTGGTACTAAACACATTTAAAAATTAATTTCAATAAACATTCAAATCAAGAAAAAGGTCACAAAATTTACATATACATATTAGATTAAAATTATTATTATAATTGCTTTTACTAACCTGTTATGAATTCGAATAATAAAACACAAAACTTAAAGTTTTTTTTTAGAAAATTCACAGATATCTTTTTACGTTAAATAATTTCACAGAACTAGAATTTTGTTCGAAAAAATAGCAGGTTTTATACTTTTTTCTGTAGGCACTACTACATACGCATATACAGATAAGTATCCCAGATATAAAAATTTTTCATTACATTTTTTTCCGTTTATGTAAAAGGGATAAATAACGCATTTATGACCTCATAAATTACTACATTGTATGTGCTTCAAAATATATTTCGCTAATGCACCCACACACTCCAACATACAAACATAAGCAAAAGCAAGCATACGCATGTATTTCTTTCTTAAGACTTTTTTCATATAATCAGATGTTTATCTTCCATTGTGAAATTCCATATCAAGATGTTACAAATAAATTTTGGTTCCATTTTTTTAAAAAGTTTTTAGACAGCACTTGTCCTTAACAGAAGTCACTTACAGAAAACGGCGATAATGTAAACATATTGTCATTGCGTTAAGTTGTGGTTGATCTTTTGTTTTCGGCCACACATGACGATTTATTGGAGGCATTTAATAAGAACGGCTTCTCCTATTACAATTTACATTTGTCCTATGAATTTGGGTTTCGACAAAGAGGACCATTTTTGCGTGTCAGCGTAAATGATTTAATAAAACAAAAGCAAGTTTAATGTTTACGTTTAAGTTTATTCTTTGTGTACTTAATAAAACATAAGCAAGTTTAATGTTTACGTTTAAATTTATTCTTTGTATTTTCTGTTACATACTAATATTTTCATAATTATAAGAAAAGTATGCATACGCATGTATTTCGATTGTGAAATTACAACGAATAAGATGCATGCATATGCAAGTCTTTATGACCTCATAAATTACTACATTTGTATATCCTTCAAAAATATATTTCGCTGATGCACCCACACTCTACGACATACATACATAAGTAAAAGTATGCATACGCATGTATTTCGATTGTGAAATTACATTTCATTTTATCCAAAATGAAAGCAAGCATACGCAAGTCTTTCTTTCTTACGACTTTTTTTTTCATATAACCAGATGTTTATCTTCCATTGTGAAATTCCATATAATTTTTTTTTTTTTTTTCAAAATGACCTACAACCGTTTTTTCTAAATATGATAATAAATATATTTTTAACGAATAAGATGCATGCATATGCATGTTTAGACATAAATTAAATAAATAAATAGTCGGGTTTCATATAGATACTTTACTATATAAATTTATTATATGAATTTATCAACTTTTTTTGATATTTAAGAATTTAGCTGTAGTTAAGTTCGAATATTGCAGAGCCATTTGGTGATTGACGTCCTTTGAAAATAATTGTCCAAATTTTGTCATTCATATTAGATAAGTAAGGATCCTCTCTGTTTAAATATTTAACGATTCTTTGCGGCATATAAAACCACTTATTGTTCTCCAAATGTACTATAACTTGGGATCCATATTGTGTAGCCTTCCATTCGAAATTTAAGATTTTGAATGATTCATTTACGGGAATATCATCAATTTTCGTATATTCTGATTGTATTCCTCTAGCTAAGTTAATTATTTGTTGATAGATCTAAAAGCAAATATACATATAAAATTGTATAGATATAGATACATATATAAAATTATAGATATAGATATACATTTATAAAATTCTATTTTGTAAAACTGCGTACTTACCATTTTGTTGAACGTAATTTCAGGTAAATTTGAAGAACAATAACTAAAATTAATTTCTGATGGTTCTTTTATATTAATTTCTGTTGGTTGGTATAACTCTCATTTTTAGTATTTAATAAAAATAACTCAAATGAGAATCTCATTAACATGGTGGGATAAAATATCTCATTCGAATTTCTGTTTATTATAAGAGTATACACATGGAAAAATATATGTATTTATGTATAACATAATGACCATATTTTGTTTTTTCAAATAGTTAAAATTCGAATACGTGTATTTTTCCATAAGGATAAAAAATTCGAATACGTGTATTTTTCCATAAGGATAAAAAATTCGAATACGTGTATTTTTCCATAAGGATAAAAAAGTGCCAGAATGCCCTACGTGTATTTTTCCATAAGGATAAAAAATTCGAATACGTGTATTTTTCCATAAGGATAAAAAAGTGCCAGAATGCCCTACGTGTATTTTTCCATAAGGATAAAAAATTCGAATACGTGTATTTTTCCATAAGGATAAAAAAGTGCCAGAATGCCCTACGTGTATTTTTCCATAAGGATAAAAAAGTGCTAGAATGCCCACAAATATACTACTAATTATTTAAACCAATTGAAACATTTTTGAAAAACAATAATCAGAAACTGAAAAGACAAATATATCTATCTCTTATCATCTACATATATTACACCTAAATAATTATTTTTCCTTATTAGCCAATTACTTAAAACTACATATACAGTTTTATCTCTTACATAATAAATGTCTATAATTTTGAGCTACATTATCTGTGTCTGTCTTAAAATTAATTCTGTTTGTTATTGGTGTATTGATTATTTGTAACATTTCTAACATATAACGACGTTTATAATTATGTTCTGTGTTTAAAACTGATACATAAAACTGATAATTGGCATTGTTTATAAGTCAATGCCAATGAAATCGACAATTAATTAGTCAATTTATTTAATTACTCCCATATATAGTCTATATACTTTAAAATAAAAGTAAACTGCAATAATAGTAAATATTCGCCAAAAATGGATTTTTTTTGTCGCTAGGTGAGATGAGAAAAAAAGGTAAAAGTACTTTTGCAAATATAAGAAGTATTGGAAAAAACTACCCATTAAAAGTTATTGCTGAACTAACTATTATAAATTTTTTTTGAAAATTGCAAATTGTGTAGGATTCCACACTATCACTGAGGTACTACACTTAGTGCGTTGTCATTTTTTTTAATGGTTGACTTCCCCGATAGGCCTAAACCATTATTCACTTAAATATATAAAATTCATTCGTGTATAAACGAAATATGCCACATTTACATTATGAGCCATTTTTTGTTTATCACTCGTATACATATGTACTTGACATACTAGTCATAACTCAAAAAATTAGTATTGTAGAAAATTACTTTAATAAATTTTAAAATTTAATTGCAACTGAAAAATATAATTTTTTAATAAGTGTATACTAACTATTAGTTAAAAATTTTTACACAATGCAAGATCCGATAAATTACATTATTCTGCATTATATCGTAAACGAATTTTATGAGATATGGCTATGTTGGCTTTTGGCAATTTTGAACACACTTCTTTATCTTAAAATATGGTTAGTACAAATTTTACATTCAATGAAACTATCGTTATATATTCGTTTCAAGCAACTTTCGCAAACATAATAATTGCAGTTTGGGCATTTATGTTTTTTTCTTTTAAAATTACCACAGTTTCCACAATGTAGATAATGGTCATCTGCTGGCAAGATAGCAATAGGAGCATTGCAATTGTGACATTTCTTCAACAATGTCTGAATTTAATATTCTTTAACTTTTGCAAACAATATTAAAATTAATAAATAGTAATTTTTTAACAATATCAAGCGCGTGTATATCGCACCCTAAATACAAAAGGGTCACAACTCAAAATTTTCCAAAACTGACTTTTTTCCATAAACAAATTCATCGTACACATCTCTAACTACTGCAAAAATTTCTTTCACATCAGTATCTTCATTAACTGGAAAAATATGTCTATTTTTATGTTAAGTGGTTGTTTCTGCACGAAAACAGTTTTTTGTCTCTCCTGAAAATTTTATTATTTTGAATTGTGACCCTTTTGTATTTAGGGTGCGAAATGTTTTGCTTACAAGTACTGCCAAGTCAATATGTTTTGTCAGAAAAAAAAACGTGTTCGCTAAAATATTGAACAGTGCTGCCCAAAAGGTTCAAACCAAAAAATCATTTTCCGATTTTCATATTTTTGATGGAATATAACTTTTCTCAGAAATCCTCCGGGAAAATAGTTGAAACCACAATCGATGCGTATTTTCAACTTCTTTCGACCGCGTGTAGTGTCATATGTGCACCCCTTCTACTTTGTGAGTTATTTGCAAATTACTAAAGGTGTTTTTTTTTTTGTAAAAAAAATCTTGATAAGTATGTAACTTTTCTCATAAAACCTCTGGAGAAATAGTTGAACCCACAATCGATGCGTATCTTAAGCCTCATTCGATTGCGTGTAGTGTCATATGCGCACCCTCTTTAGTTTCTGAGATATCAATGAAATAGTGTTTTGAAAATTGTTCGAGGAAACCTCCGGATATATTCGGTATAATTAAAATGTCCATAATGACAGTCATAAAATCTGATACTAGAGGACTTTTGCTATCTATTCTCACTTTTATATTTTTAATTTATTAAAATATTACTTTAAAATTCTTGCATTCAAAGTCGTAATTTTTTTCACTCTTTGTTTACGTTTAGCACATACCAAGTAGTGTGCCGAATGATGTTTTTTAAAAAATATCTGTGATGCTTTTGGTTACAAGTGCTGCCAAGTCAATATGTTAAATCAGAAAAAACGTGTTGGCTAAAATATTGAACAGTGCTGCCCAATAAGTTCAAACAAAAAAAATCTTTTTCCGATTTTCATATTTTTGATGGAATATAACTTTTCTCAGAAAACCTCCGGGAAAATAGTTGAAACCACAATCGATGCGTTTTTTCAACTTCTTTCGATTGCGTGTAGTGTCATATGCGCACTCTTCTACTTTATGAGTTATTTGCAAATTATTAAAAGTGTTTTTTTTTTTTTGTAAAAAAAAATGTTGATAAGTATATAACTTTTCTCAGAAAACCTCCGGCAAAATAGTTGAAACCACAATCGATGCGTATTTTCAACCTATTTCGATTGCGTGTAGCGTCACCATGCGCACCATCTCTAGTTTCTGAGATATCAATGAAATAGTGTTTTGAAAATTGTTCGAGGAAACCTCCAGATATATTCGGTATAATTAAAATGTCCATAATGACAGTCATAAAATCTGATACTAGAACACTTTTGCTATCTATTCTCACTTTTATATTTTTAATTTATTAAAATATTACTTTAAAATTATTGCATTCAAAGTCGTAACTTTTTTTCACACTTTGTTTACATTTTGCACGTTGAAAAGTTAGCAAACCGGATGTGTGGTTTTGTACCTCACTATTTCCGGTTTGCTAAATTGTTGTTTTTTCTCGCCGATACAAAATTTTGAATGTATGATGCATGTTTCATATAATGTGGTCAATATTGGTATCATTTAAAAGCTTTTGAGAAGATGGTAAATGATTTGCTAAACTTTTAACTGAACTAGCTGTCAAACTAAAAAAAACGTGAAAAATTATATTAAAACTAAACAGCTAATAAAACACAATGGAGACAAAAATATATGTTTGTGATTTTTTAAAAAAATCATAATAATTAAATAATTTTTTTGTCCATTTTATATCTTTTTCACGAAATTTTGTAATTAAAAACTTATTTCAATAGAGAATTGTCAAATCGAAGCAAGTAGATGAGTCGTGTAAACAGCATGATTCATAAACATGCTTCAGAAAGCGAAGTAAGTGCTTCAGTTTGTCGTGTGAACATAGTATAAAAGATTATAGAACGCAACACTGATTAAAAATTCCGAAAAATCTAAAAAAACTTTACGGCGAAACTGACGAAGTCGTGAGCCGGCTCAGCTTTCAAAAGAATGAAGGCCGGCGGCGGCGCGGCGCACAGAAAATAAGCGGCATGAAACTCCGTTGCAAATTGGTCCAGCAGCACGGATTCGACACAACATGGTAACCGCGCCGCGGGTATTTCTTCTAGTTTTACCGTCGATGTTTATGATTTTCTACACGGCGAAATTAAAACATAGCGCAAAGAAGTCAACTATAATTTCAATTTGTAATCTTTACTGTTGAATCAAAAATATATATTGACAGTATCTAGTTGTTAGCATTAGTAAAACACTGGTTACTGGTTTTACGAAAACATTGAAGAAATTGGTAAAAATAATCGTATATTTGGTTGACATTTATATATCCTATAGTGAAGAGATTTGTTAGCATATCTAAAAGCAAGGCTACTGGCCACAAATTTTGCGAAAACATTGAAGAGATTGGTAAAACAATCATATATTTGGTGTACATAAATATTTCCTAGAGTGAAGAGATATGTTAGGATGTTTAAATCATGGCTTCTGGCCACAAATTTTACGAAAACATTGAAGAAATTGGTACATATTAATATATTTGGTTATCATAAATATATGCTATAGTGAAAATATGTGTTAGCATGTCTAAACACTTTTCTACTGGTCACAAATTTTACGAAAACATTGAAGAAATTGGTACAATATTAATAAATTTGGTTGACAAAAATATTTCCTATAAAGAAGAGATGTGTTAACATATCTAAAAGCATTGCTACTGCCTACAAATTTTACGTAAACATTATAGAAATTGGTAAAAAAAATTCATATATTTGGTTGACATAAATATTTCCTATAAAGAAGATATGTGTTAGCATGTCTAAAAGTGTGGCTCCTGGCCATAAATTTTACGAAAACATTGAAAAAATTGAAAAAAAATCATATATTTGGTTGACATAAATATTTCCTATAGTGAAGAAATTAGTTAGCATGTCTAAAAACTTGGCTAATGGCCACAAATTTTACGAAAACTTTGAAGAAATTGGTACAATATTAATATATTTGGTTGACAAAAATATTTCCTATAGAGAATAAATGTGTTAGAATATCTAAAAACATGGCTACTGGCACAAATTTTACGAAAACATTGAAGATTTTGGTAAAATAATCGTAAATTTGGCTGTCATAAATATTTCCTATACTGAAGAGATGTGTTAGCATGTCTTAAAGTATGGCTCCTGGCCATAAATTTTACGAAAACATTGAAGAAATTGGTACAATATTAATATATTTGGTTGACAAAAATATTTCCTATAGAGAATAAATGTGTTCGAATATCTAAAAACATGGCTACTGGCACAAATTTTACGAAAACTTTGAAGAAATTGGTACAATATTAATATATTTGGTTGACAAAAATATTTTCTATAGAGAAGAAATGTGTTAGCATATCTAAAAACATGGCTACTGGCACAAATTTTACGAAAACATTGAAGATTTTGGTAAAATGATCGTAAATTTGGCTGACATAAATATTTCCTATAGTGAAGAGATGTGTTAGCATGTCTAAAAGTATGGCTCCTGGCCATAAATTTTACGAAAACATTAAAAAAAATTGGTAAAAAAAATCATATATTTGGTTGACATAAATATTTCCTATAGAGAAGAAATGTGTTAGCATATCTAAAAACATGGCTACTGCCTACAAATTTTACGAAAACATTGAAGAAATTGGTTAAATAAACATATATTTGGTTGACATAATTAATTCCTAGAGTGAGAAGATATGTTAGCATGTTTAAAACATGGCTACTGGCCACAAATTTTACGAAAAAATTGAAGAAATTGGTAAAATAAACATATATTTATTCGACATAATTAATTCCTATAGTAGATAGATGTATTGGCATGTGTAAAAGCATAGTTACTTATACTGCGCTAGTACATCCAATGTGCCGCCGATTGCAGCTTTTGCGCCGGCTGTAGGAAAAGGTAAATCGGCAGCCTCTATTTTATTTTTTGCGCGAAACGTTAAAATAAATTTGTTGCCTGTACATTGGAATTTTCGAACGTCGTAAAACTCGGGAAATTTATTTAGGAATTAGGAATTAATTTAGACTAAGTATGGCAACACAAGATGCGGCAATTTTATTTTAAAATCAAATATATTGATAGTTAAAGGTTATAGATCGATATAAGAGTATCGATATAACATAAAACTAACATGACTGATCCCATTAACACAAAAAAAAATTGAAAAAAAAGGCTGCAAACGAACAAGACCGCAATGAAGCGGATGAATATATAAAATTGTGCGGACCGACCGCATATAAACAAAATTACTGCATACAATCGGGAATAACGAAAAACCGACTTCTATCAAACTGCTGAGCACATATATATGTATATATATATATATATATATATATATCTATATGTATTTATTACAAATATATGTAAGTAGTGTTCGTTGGGTGCAGTAAGATGTGTTTAGCCGTGCTCTGTAAAGTTTTTAATAACAAGTACAGTAGTTTTGACTTATTTGCCACACCGTGTTTTGCACGCATTTTGTGGCAGGTAAGTCAAAATGGCACTTAAGTTAAATTTTTTAACTGCCAAAACTTGGCAGTTATCTGATTCGTTTACCTGCCGCAGAAGTGGCCCATAAGAGCGATACACACAACTCCCAATTTTTAAACCAAGAGAGAGTTATAAAGAGAATGAGAGAATTATAGAAAGGCTGCGAGCATTCTAACAAAACCAAACTAATTACATACATAGTTTTCGTTAGCAACAGTTGGAAAAAAATTTTGTGGCTATTAAATGAAAAATTATCAATGAATATGGGATAATAATTCCAAATATTTGTGGCAGCTAACTTAAATTGGCACGTATGAAATTGGCACTTAAACAAGTACATTTCATACTAAAAGAGTGGCAGTTAAGTCAAAACTACAGTATATAATACTGCTTTTTAAAATTCATAACCAAAGTGAATAAAACTTTGAACTATTGTTGTTTGATCTGTGCAATTAATTGTTGTTTTACACTGTTCGTTCGAATGTTTTAATACTTTTAAAATTATCATTTTGCTAAGCTTATCTGTAATATTTTACATATTATTACATATTTTGTAATTTGATAATAATTTTTTGGTGGCGCCATCTATCTTTGAATAATAAGTTACTTCCCAGCAAAGATTTCATTTTATTACTCACTATGGATTGTTTGAATATTAATTGCAATTTTACAAATAGTGATAAAATTGTATCATGTTGGATATGTTTGGGTAACTATCACCTAAAATGTACTGCACTTAAGGCTCGTGATGCGGATGCGCTTGCAGGCCCGGGAAAATCTCTCCAGCAAATCAGCATTGATTTTTATAATTTTTTCAACAGCTATAGGTCAGAATTTGAGCAACTCAGTAAAGAATTTGCGGCTAATCAATCTAAGCTGGCAAAGTTTGGTGAGCTATATTCAAACTTTCCTAACTTCGTATGTGCCTAATAATGTGAAGTCAACTACTGTCAACGAGACTGATTCTGCTTGTTCTATCTCTGCGGCCTCCAAACCTTGAAGTGTAAATTTACTGTCGGTGGAATCTGATGCTAGTGATACTTTATCTTTACCAACTTTTAATTTAGCTAATTGTGTTACAGGGGATGATAAATTAGTTCATAAAGCTGTTCCGCCAAAAAGAACAATTTTTGTTTCACGTTTAGAAAGTGATACTTCTACTTATGATGTTGATCATTATATTGAATCTAAATGCGGCAAGGAAGTTAACGTTTTTGTACAGAAGTTTAAATTTTCTAACCCAAGATCTCTTTCGTCATTTAAAATTACTGTGTCTGTTAATCATTTTCAACAAATTATGGATCCCGTATTCTGGCCTTAAAATACGTTAGTTCGTGAGTATACTTACAGAGAAACAACTAGGACTAATAGAGTGGGGGTCCTTCCTCGAAGTGTACCGAATGTTCCAAAAAAATGTTAATACGGCTGAGTCAATATCTTTAATTTACCAAAATGTTCGTGGGCTAAGAAAAAAACTATCAAACTTATACTTAGAAAACTTCAGCAGTAATTATCATATATTAGTGCTTACTGAGACATGGCTTAATGATTCATACTTAAATACTAAAATTCTCTGCAATAGATACAACATTTTTCGTCGTGATCGTTTTTCTAAAGGGGGGGGGGGTTAAAGATGAGTACATTGTCAAACGATCGGACCCTATCACTGTTCCTGAAGATCGATATCATCCTGCATTTGAGCTAATTATTTCTACTCCAAGTGATAATATTTTGCCATCATCTGTCAATACTGAAAAGACCTTTTCCTTCAAACAAACTAACTATTATCTGTTAAACGAGCTCATTAAAAACACAAACTGGAGCAATAGTTTGTAATTTTCTCCGAATTCAGCTGTTTCTATGCATAATATTTTTGATATTTTTTATGATATAATGTTTACTTTTATGGATTTATGTGTCCCAAAACATATTCTTAAACCTTTAACTGGTCCGCCTTGGAACAATAAACAACTTTCTCAAGCTAAAAATAAAAAGAATAAATATTATATGAAATATAAGCGTTCTGGATCTTCTGTGGATTACATGCGATATTCGCTCAGCCGTGCAGAGTATACTAAAATAAATAAACAATGTTACACTAATGTTTTAATTAAAACTAAAAATAATATAAAACGTAATCCTAAATCATTTTATAATTTTATTAATTCGAAGAAAAAATCAATTGGTTTTCCTGCAACGATGTCATTTCAACAGAGGGAGTCTTGCGATAATGTAACAAAATGCAACATGTTTGCTGACTTTTTTAAAACTACTTACTCCAATGCCACCTAAGATGATACAACAGATTAAACTTATCTTCTAACTGAAGGTCAATATATATCATTACCACTTTTGGATATTTCTACAGTTGCTTGTCAATTAAAAAGGCTTAAATTTTCATATTGTTTTGGACCGGACAAAATCCCCAGTGATATATTAATTAACTGTGCTGAAGCATTAGCCATCCCTTTAACAATTATGTCAACACATCGATTAAATATGGATTCCTACCGCAAATTTGGAAAGAATCATTTATAGTGCCACTCTTCTTTCTTAAAATGATTTGCAAAAATATTAACCCAACATATAGCGCTATGTCCGCCTCATAATTATTTTTGTTGTTGAATGGCAGATGGTGCCTCATGCAGAAGAATCGTCGTCGTTCCTATTTCAAACAGAACAAAATTATTGTTTGGTATTTTTTTCATCGGCGGTCATTGTCACCAGCGTTACGAAATGTTCAGATTTATCTGTTTTTTGCAGTTTTTCAAAGCATTGAGCAGTTTTAAATTTGGTTTTTTTGTACGTAAAGCAGTTTTTTTATATATAAAATAAAATATATGAACAATAAATTTTTGGTTTTTGTTCTATATGCAGTTTTTTTTACGGAAAAATCAGTTTTTTTTTCTAAATTTGCAGTTTATTTAAAAAAAAAATATGGCAGCATTGATCGTCACACACAATACATTCGCTATTTTTTATATAACACCCAAAATATGCACAAGAAATATTTTGTATGGCAAAACAGCGTTTTCCGGGTCATCTAGTATGCTTATGTTTTCTTAATGCACAAAAAATTATATTAATTAATACAATTATAATTATAACATTACAACCATACGTAACTTTACTATGGTTTTATTTTCAAAATAAAAATGTGTTCCATTTTGTAGTCAATTTCATCATTGGTACTATAGCTCTTTGTTTTACTGTTACAAATTTCTTGGGTATTTTCATACCAAAAATTAAGTATGAATTATTAACATATGTATGCTGTTCCAAATTGAATATATTTTAGTTTATTGAAATCTATTTCGTATTTTTCTATATCATTATAAGTTAAAATACTTAGGTGTACGATCATATATTTTGAAGAAACTACATTATCTTGTAAGTGCTCTATCCAATCTTTTATTAATTGTATGTTAGTAAGCTGTACTAAATATATTTGCTTATGATTTTCTATTTCCTAAAATTTACTTATGGACAGGGCTGGGCAGTATTTGAAATACATGTATTTGAAATACGTATTTAAAATACAAATACGTATTTTGTATTTGTATTTTAAATACATAACCTGAAAGTATTTTGTATTTTGTATTTTAAATACATGTCCTGCAAGTATTTTGTATTTTGTATTTTAAATACATACAATAAATAGAAGTAGTTTGTATTTTGTATTTTAAATACATAAAAAAATAAAAAACATAGTTAACAAAATATATTTTGTCAGTTTAAGGCCGTGCTTCACTATCCTACACAATCGTACGATTCATTCACAGGAAAATCTTGCAAAAATCTGACCGACTTTAAAAAATCGTTTCAAAGTGGTGTTGTAGGTGCCACACTATCATAGAAATCTGATGCCAAAACATCTGGTTGACAATAAATACTCCTCTGATCGCATGAAAACTATCATTTTATGAAAATTTTCATAAAATCAGTACTGATTTCAAGGCCGCTACACCTCTCATCAGCGTTCAATTGTCCATCTTTACAATTTTCGTAAAGTGGATACTAATTGAGAAGAATATCAACTATTTAACCAGTTTTCAACAGTAATTTTGAATTTTCATTAATTCAATAAAACTGAACTTGAGCCTGATAATATTACTTTTCATATGTAAATCAATATAAGTTCAAATAATAATTACGTTTATTCGTAATAATAATAATATAAAAATATAATTTTCATAAAATTTTACAAATCGCACGACTTGCCAAAAAATCTGTCACACAGTTGCATTTTTAGTCCACACTACTATACATTTTTAGCACACATGTCATATTTTGCAAATCGCGCGACTGTGTAGGATAGTGCGGTGATGGTTGTTTGCATTTTGATCTATTTATAATAAGGGTAATCACGATGGTGATTGTGCAAATATGCATTTTGCAAATTTGCTGTGCATATTAGTGTACTTTGTGACCGTACTTTTAAATTTATTGCATTTTTGTGAAGAGCATGTAATTTTGTTCACAAAAATGTTGCAGCCCATCAAAAATTCTGGCAACACTGACCTCAGATGTCAAGTTACAAATTCATAAATTTATTATTTACTAATAAATTAAAAAAAGAAGATTAAAACTTTTTAAATTAAAATTAGTTACAAAATTAAATTTTCTTTTTCTAAACATAAAAATATGATAGTCTGTATGTCACAAGTTATTGTTTATTTTCGTTTGCAATTGATAAAATATGCACTACTCGTACTATCTTTGCTCATGGTTTTTTTAGTCCAAACGAAGCAAAATTAAGCAAATTGCAAATACATACATTTTGTTGTTATGTTGTGCAAATGTGTGTATATTTGCACACATTTGCATCGTTTGCACACTTTGCACTACCCATCGTGATTATCCTTAATGTATCATGCGTCAAACCAATAACCAAAAACTAGAATCGCTAAAAAACGTAACTCTACAAATTCTTAGAGTTGGCATCAACGCAATTCAGCTGTCAACTCTAAAGCATTTTTTCACAATGCGATTTTATTTTGCAGGTAGTACTGTTACGACAACAAGTTTAACAATAAAAAAAATAGCATGGTTCTTTTTGCATTGGGAGTCAACATAAGGGCGAACAATTTTCAACGTATGTACGTGCCTCTCACTAGCAAGAATTGTGTGAGTCTGTGTTAGTAACACCACCTGTAAAGTGAATACATCTTCAGCGTTGGGCAGTATTTGAAATACATGTATTTGAAATACGTATTTGAAATACAAATACGTATTTTGTATTTTAAATACATACATGACGTGGAAGTATTTTGTATTTTGTATTTTAAATACATACATGATGTGTAAGTATTTTGTATTTTGTATTTTAAATACATAACCTGAAAGTATTTTGTATTTTGTATTTTAAATACATGATCAGCAAGTATTTTGTATTTTGTATTTTAAATACCGCAAACCATGTATTTTGCCCAACTCTGCTTATGGAGTTCAACTTTTCGTCTTTTTTGACTCTATAATTTTCTACGACCTTTTTAAGTGTCTTAAAGTCGAATTAAAATAGTCATTGATTAAAACTTGTTGGTTATTGGGGGCTATTCTGCGTTTCGATTCGAATCGAAATTTTCTCCGTCTGGCAGCTTTGGTATTCTGCGTTTCGATTCCGCTCAGTTTCTTTCGATTGTATGTATTCTGCATTGCGATCGGAGCTCCGTTTTTCTCAGTTGTTTTTTTGTTAACGGAGGGGTTTTCTTTATCTGTGTTTTTTAGTTAAAAAGTTTAAAATTGAAAAAAAAAATGTAAGTACGAGTAGAAAATAAGATAAAATGTTCAGAAACGATTAAAAAACCACTTAAAATTATTTTTAATTAAATTAATTTTTTTTTCTTTTAAATTGTTAATTTTTGTACCCGACACACATAATGACACCTGGAAGTCCAGCCTTTGAGTAGAAATCTCGCTTTGCCTCAATCTTTTCCTCCTCACTATGGTCAAATTTTATCCATTGAGGGCAAAGCTTTGCCTGCATTACCTCAAGAAAATTTGATAATGACTTCGACACCGTAGGTTGCGCCATCCCAACTTTAAAATCTGCTCCAACTCCGTTTTGATAAGGTAGCTATCAAAGAATCTTAAAGCAGCCACAAGTCGGTTAACCGGTGAAGAAGAAGTCAAAGAATTTAGCTGCACCTCATAACCAAAAATGTCTAAAACATATTTGAACGCGTCTTTGTTTAAACAAAAGTTCTTTTTAAATCTGTAAAAGTAAATTATTTTACAACATTTACATATTTCTTTCACAATAAAAATTTCAATTGACAAACTTACAATTGATCGCTCATTTCAAATGGATTGCACCTGTCTCTAATTCTGAACTTTTCAACCCATGTTGTTCTCTTCTCTCACCAACAATAATTCAGCTGTTATAGACTCCATTCCTCCTTGAAATTTAAAAAATTAATTGCAAACACACTGAATTAATCGTCTACAATTTTTATTTTGGTCTTTACATATTTCATCACAACTTTCTTAATTTTTTCTAATTATGTACCTTTATCTTCGCAAGATTCTTTGCACTGTAATATGTTTATGAACAACTAATTTTAGTTTGTTTTTATATTTTTTTATTTTATTTAACAATTTTTTTATTAAACTTTATGAAGAACTTATTTTTAATTATGTATACATACAACTTTTTGTATTAAATTTGACATTTGTTCATGAAAATAATAACAAACTTGCTTATTTTGCTATTTCATTTCCACATTCCACAGTGATGCTATTAATTTTGTAAACATTGTTGTCTTTTTCTTTTTCTTTCGATTTCGTTTTTCTTCAGAATACCAATTTTCGATCGCAACGGAACTGAATGCGGAGACTTAATCGAAACGCAGAATATGGGTGATTGTTTTCTTTAATATCATTAATGTTAGGAAGATGATCTGTCTGTCTTCGTCATCCATAGTTCCAAATAGACATTTTGATATGCTATTTATTCCGTTTACTAGTCCTCTTTTTGCCTATATTGTCTTGGTCTATCAGTTTATTCATAGCGTTGTTTATTTCTAAATTGCATTTCCTTGTTATCTATTTTCATTAAGTTAATATAATCAGTTATGTTATCTAAAATTGCTTCAACTTCACTCAAATTAATTATATTTAAAACTATGTCTGTTTCTTTGAAAATTTCTTGATCTCTTATGTGAACGGCTATGTATCCTCTTTGTTCTATCAATAGCTTAATGGTCATAAGTCCCGTTATCTGTGGAATCGATAGAAGTATCATTAGCATCGTCATGATGTGAACATTTTAATGGTCGTTTAATGTTACATGGGTGTATATTTTTCAATTTTAATTTTCTATATCTTGGTTGTTCTTTTTTTCGAACAGCCTTATAATTTTTTATGAAGCCTTCCCATCTATATTCCGTATATTCTTCCCTACTTTCATATAATTTATTGATTTTTCTGATTTTATTTTCTTCTAAATTCTTCTTAACTTCATTTTCTTCTACACTCAAAATAATTCATGCAGAAAAATACGAAATTTATTTTCGTAAATTTTTCTTCGTAGAATACAAGAAATTTTGGTACATACATATAACGAAAAAATTGCATATTTTTACCAAAAAACATATTTTGTGAATTTAGAAAATTTGCGAAACTACTACTATGTACCAAATTTTCGTAAAATATACTAAATTTTGTTTAAATATAAATTTCGTATTGCGGCCCTATGCTCCTTGTAGGAGTAAAAGGAAGAAATATATATATATAAATTTCGTATTAGTAGAAATTTCGTGAATTTTACGAATAAAAATTTATTTACATTTTTTGGTTTATTTTACGAAATACTTCAACAATATACAAAACATTGGTATATTGAAGTAAACAAAAATTTCGTGATTATACAAATTTCGTTAGTTTTACGAAAATAATTTTGTACAAAATTCGCATTATTTTAATATTTAGTTTCTCTTTCTATCTCATTGTGGATATATTTTAAAAAGCAACTGTAAAAAACAGTTTCCGTTGATTTGAAAGAAGTAAAATTAAGCGTCAGTTGGCATCGTGCTTTCAAGTTTTACATTTGCATATTAAAAAATTTTATGGTTTTATAGTATGTATAGTATACATTTATCATATTGGAAAAAATATGAATTGTTACCTGTGTGAAATATATTTACCAAACGAAGCATTTGTCTCTAAGCATTTTAGACTTATGCACAATAAAAAAGATAATAGTACATTTAAGTGCACTTTCAATAATTGCGAAATAATATATTGCAAGAATTCAACATTTTAAAAAACATTTTCAAGAGCATTTGGCTGGTGGCTCCTTAGATTACCCATTATATTCAGATCCATCACTCATTGTTAAGGAAGCGGAAAAGACAAACCCTGACAACATAAATCCTCGGTCAATCAATTGTAGTTCTTCACTCTCAACACAATCACACAGCAGAAATGGTATAATGTTTTCTTTGTGGTGCCATAACAAATCAAACTTTACTAGAAAAGATTTAATTGAAATCCAAAACTGTGTTAACGACTACATAATATCGCCTATTATAAGCGAAATAGATTTTGTTATTAAAAACAATTTAGAAAAAGACATATCAGCAAAGTTAAATATTCTAACTCTAAAAAGCGAAATAGCAAACATTTTTGCGGAAAGCAAGAACGATTATCAAATGAAAAGTTGGTTAATTTCTAATGACTTCCTGCAAGAATTTAAAGAATTTACAATTAACAAGGAACTAGAAGAAGTATTCACAAAAGGTCAGATACAATTTGAATCAAATGCTATAACAGGAGTACTACTACCACTTCCTTTCCAAATCCGAAAATACTTTGAAAAGTTTGATCTTTTACTCAAAGTGCTAAATAAGATTGAGGAAACAAAATTTCAAACCAGTTTTATGAGTTAGTGAATTAAAAATTCTAGAAGAAGAAGGAGTTTCTATTAAAACTTCTAAAGGTGTTAAGAGAATATATTTTACCCTTGGTCTTCTTGTTGGAGATAACTTGGCATTAAACCTTATTCTCGGATATACATCATCATTCACATTCATATATCACATGACTTACTTTGTTATTTAGATAATTTGATTCTATGTAATCTTAGAGAGTATTTGTTATTATTTGACGATAATTTAAAACCAAAGCACCACTTTATGTTACACTATAAAGATGTTATCTCTAATTCTGGGGCTCCAAGATTTTACTGGAACTTTCAGTATGAATCCTAACTTAAAATTTTTCCTAACTTAAATAAAGTTTTTTTAGTTTGTGTAACCATTAAAACTATAAGCTTTGTGCATCATTATAAAGCTTTCGAAATTGATTTGGATGGTTCATGTCAAACTACAATTAATATCTTATTTATTGACAAGGCAGCTGGACCTCCGGTAAATTACCATAAAACTTGTGCAGGAAAAACTATGATAAGATCGAAACAATTTTAAATAAACAAAATACATACATACACATAAATAACTTAAAACTTAACATAAAAACTTGTTAACATAAAACTTATTTAACATAAAAACAAGTACATCATTTAAAAGAATACAATGAATTCCTTGAATGAAAATATTAGTAATGATATCATTATTGCAACATCAAAACCACTAACCAGCAAAAATATTGAAAATTTATATGGCAATAGAGATGAGTTGCATGAACTTTTAACACAATGGAACATGGCTGACTTATTGGATTATTTTCTGGGTAAGTAATCAATTATTTTTAAATTGAAAAATTAAAGCACTTATTTTCAATATGTTTATTTAGAACAACAATTGTACGTTGGTGTTTAGAAATCAACTTGGCTATAAAAATTTTATCCAGAAGCAATTTATCTTGAGGTGTGCAATCCGAGTTTTTATATCACTGGTCTAAATGGTTAAAAGGTGGAGACAATAAGAATATTATTTCTAGTCCTTCTGAAAATACGCAAAACGTTTTAATTTAGGGGCAATTCTAAATTCAAATCCGTATGGACAAAGTGTTTTAAATTATTATGCGACTGAGTCTTCTCTAAATGAAAATATGCGTAAGCTTCTGTGCGAATCAATAATTCACTTTTGTATTGATAGAGAACACTCATTATCAGTAAAACCCTCAGAGACCTTAGCAAAGCAAATTGTTCAAACATTTCCGAATGTAGAAATGGTATGTATATGAAAAAATTTACTATACGAAAATTAAAAACAAAATTATGTATAATAAATTGCCATATTTTAGGCTTATTATCATGTATCCCGACATAATGCCGCACCACTAGGAAAACTGTAAAGCAAATACAGAAACTGGAAAAGTACAATCAACAAAAAAACTAAACCAAGGAAGAGGAGGGCCATATAAGAATTCTCAAACACGAATTCGCTATGTTGCCTTACCAAGATATGCTAAAACACTGGAATGGGTGTTTCGAGTATCGTCAAAACTCCTTTTGTCACTGTTATTGGAGATATATATAAGCCACAAGCGTTTTCTTGGGACTTTGACAACGTAAACTACAAATTTTTTTAGTAGCACTAATGCTATAGATATAAGCTTTAAGGCGTACCATGTTTTTTCGATCAAGTATCCTCAAGCTTGCAGCCATATGTGGGAATTTTTAAATTTTCAATTCTATAAAATTGGAACATTTAATGTTAACCCAGCCACGCACATTTTGTTCAAAACAATACAACGTGAGTTTTTTTATATAAATTTGGACTAAACCAATATTTATAATTACCACAATTTCTTTATAGAAACGGCAAAATGTATGTAATCATAATCTGGTCTATTGAAATGACTCACTTGTATTACCGTCATGTTCATTTATGATTTATAATTCCTAACATAGTCTTTGGATTGACTTTTCTATTACTCATAATAACTTTTTTTGATTTTTTTTAAGTATAATGCTTATTTAAAAAGAAATATGTAACAATTTTTATTTTAATAAATTTAATTAATGATTACATTCAAGTTAATAACAAAAATTCGTATTGTTGCGAATTTTCGTAATATTAACCCATTTTCTCTTTGATGTTATCAATGAAAGATTTTTGTGTTATTACGAAAATTCGTGATATTAACCATATTATTTTGATTTTGCAGATTCTTTTTGCAGATTTTTTTACAAAATTATTTGTAAAATATAGCAAATTTTTCGTAATTTTATAATATTTTTTTTCGTATATTTAAAAAATTTTGTAAATAAAACGAAGTGGTTTTGTGCTATTCACAAAATATGTTTCGTAAAATGCACGAATAGCATTTGTGTAAACTACCAAGTGTTTCGTAATGTCTAGCATGCACGAACGTTTTCGTTTATTTTACCTATAAAATATTTTCAGTGTACTTTCCCTTGTTGGATTTCATTACGTGAATTTTTAGTATTGAATGATATCGGTCGTTATAATTCCTAATTTTTCTCTATATTAATTGTGTTATTGAAAATTCTTTACTTAATTTGTATTAATTCTGAATTTGTCTGTGATAGTGTTGTGAAATCGTTTAATGTTAGCGTTGCCCGTGTGACTATTAGGTTAAGTCAATGGTTTTCGTCAGTTAAAAATTCCTTAATTCGTTTGGCCTTAAAATCGTTATATGTTTTGTGGTTTTACAACTTTGGCAAAACCGTCTTCCAGCTGCTCTATATTTTTTGTATGATTTCTGTCAATTATATGATAAGCTACTCCGAATTGGCAAAATTTGTGTATTACTGTTAAAAAATGGAATCATTTAACTGCACAAGTATCTATGTAGATTATTTGGTTTTTTCCAGGTGGTGTTTTTGTTATCCGGAGTTAAGGTTTTATTTGTTGCCTGTCATATTTGACCTCCTGGCATACATCGCACTGATTAATAACAATTTGGATTATTTCCATGAGCTTGGGATAATATATTTTGTTCTTGATTTGATTATAAGTTTTCATGATCCCAGAGTGCATACTATAGTGCCCGACTCTGGAATTTAATACTTATCTATACAACTCTAAATAATATACTTATACAACTATTTACCTAATAAAGAACGAGTAGAACTCATTCTCATTCGTTATACATAAGAGCAAGCAATAAGTGGTTTTTCATTAAATGGTGACAGGAATATTAAAATACTCTCCCTAACCTAGTACAGAGATATTTGTTTCACGGCCAGCACTTCTGTTTCCAAGTCCTGTGCCCTTATTATGCATTTGGTAAAATTTAATTGTTTATCATTAAAATACATTTCAATTAACTTCTCAGTTCAACTCTTGCAGTGTACAAAGGCGTTTTTTTAATCGTTGCAACTGAATATTAATAATTATCAAAAATTAGTCACGAAAAATACAAAAACATTTATTAAACTGTTATTTTACTGGTATTATTTTATTTTTTTCCTTGTGTGTAATAAACATAAATATTTGCATACACAAACCCATATAAGTGAACACAAAATAAAGAGAATAGTAAATGAGTTCATCTTCTGACAAGAACAACAATAAACCCACAAGCAGTAGGAATGTTTATTTAACTTTGGTTGCTGATGAGGACAACGAAAAATATAATGTAAACACAAACTTAAACTTTATACAAAACACAACTACTCGCGCGCGATCATCCTCTCCGTATATGTTAAATAAAGGTCAGGTCACAACAACAATAGCACACATTAGCAAACTTGTCAGCTTAGTTGTACAAACAAACAACATATAAAAAGGTGACCAAAGTGCACAAAATTGTAGATGCAGTGAGTGAAACAAGTGATAATAAAATTCAAATAGGTATGGACAGATAAAAAGTCCCAAATCTGCTCAAATAGCGTCAACGGCAAAAATGCCCAAAGATGGGAAAAATAATATTAAAAATTCTAAAATTCGTTTCGCGATTTTGAATGAACAAGACCATGAACAGACAAATACAACAAGGTCCAGTAAACCACCGCACTTTTAAGGTACCCACAGTTACCTCAACAGTCTACCAGTCAGAAACAATATTCAAATCTAATACAACTATTGCTCAGCAACAACCTAATAGACAATTTTCATACTCTAACATTTTAAAAAGTAACCACAATACAGCGCAAAAAACGGTCCTCGCAAACGAAGTTCCAAGGTCTAATTTTAGTCGTATTGAAGCCTCAATTGAGAGCTTAATTCAAACAATAAATACTTTTACTCTCAACTTGTCCTGTATGATGAAGAAAATGTTGAAAATGCAGTCTACCTTTTTGCAGGCTGTATTAAACAAACCATGAACTTGAAAATCTGTTTTTGGAACGCAAACGGCATCTGCCAACATAAAAATGAAATAGAATATTTTTATTTTCTTCTGGATAATCAAATCGATGTTATGCTTATCTCAGAAACTCATTTGATACCTCGAAGCTATTTCAGAATTAGTGGATATAATTTCTACGAAACAAAGGATCCTCGAAGTAAAGCTTGTGGTGGCTCGGAAATTCTAATAAAAACGCGAATAAAACACTACCTGTTAAATGACCTTTGTGAAGAATATATTAAAGCCACGAGCATCTGTATTAAAAATTATTATCAAAAACTTGTAATATCATCTGTCTATTCTCCCCCCCCCCCAGGACATTCTCAATTCCCGAAAGTCAATATACGGCTTTTAAAATCACTGGGCCCCCGATTTCTAGCGGCTGGCGACTACAATGCTAAACACACTTTTTGGAGTTCACGTCTCCTAGGGGTCGAGTTTTGTTTAATGCAGTTTCTAAAACGGGTTTGAACGTAGTGTCAAGTGGTCAGCTAACATATTGGCCAACAGATCGACAAAAAATTTCTGATGTTATTGACTTTGGAATAGCGAAAGGTGTGCCTAGCGAAAGGCTTGAAGTTGAAGCATCTTTGGATTTATCTTCAGACCACTCGCCTACAATTGTCACTATTTACTCACTAACAACCGTAACACTAACATGTGATTTACCGATGACATCTGCACGTATTAACTGGCTGAAATACAAAAAATATGATTGCTCACTGCTCAAAAAGAACGCCGCTGAGAACACCTTCTGACATGGACGATTCCCTTAGGTTGTTTAAAGCGCACGTTAAACAAGCTGCTTTTAATGCTACTTCAAATAAATCAAATCAACAAGTGAGATTAAGCAATATTTTTTCTGTAGATATAGAACGGCTATTGACTGAAAAACGGAGAGCTCGACGAGAATGGCAACGTAACAGATCCCCTCAGTTAAAGTTAAGGCTGAAGGAATGTACCTAACACAGTTTTACAAACACAAAAATCAGCTTCGCTGCAAAAACTTCTTCAAGAACTCTATGCAACACCACAAACAGACTATTCGCTGTGGCGTGCAGCCAGAGGACTTAAAAGGCCAGTGATTTGCAAACCTCCGTTACGAGATTCGAATGGTGACTGGGCAAGAACTGATACTAAAAAAGGTGATCTATTTTTTAGGCACTTAGAAAAAGTATTTACTCCGAACATTTCTGCTGATATTGTTGAACTGTCACCAGTCGTCTCTTTACTAGAAATTCCGCTATGATTTAACATTGTGGAGATTGAAAAGATCATTACTAATCTTAACACCAAAAAAGCAGGTGTCGACAAAATAAGCAACAAAATGCTTCAACAACTGCCTTATATTGCAAGAAGAATTATACTATTCATTTTTAATAGTATTCTACGGCTGCAATACTATCCTGCAGAATGGAAGGTTTCGATGATTATTATGATACCAAAGCCCGGCAAGGATCATACGAAGGTTGAATCCTATCGGCCTATTAGCTTATTGCCCAACATTTCAAAACTATTTGAAAAGCTGTATATGAGCAAGCTGATGCCTATAGTGACTAGAAGTGGATGCATTCCAGATCATCAATTCAGTTTTCGCAGACAACATAGCACTATTGAACAAACTCACAGACTTGTGAATGTTATTAGAGACACTTTCGAAAAGAAGAAATATTTCTCTGCGCTCTTTATAGATGTTTCTCAAGCTTTCGATAAAGTATGGCACGAAGGTCTTTTACACAAATTAACGCAAAATCTACCCGCAAACATTACCGATAAAATATGGCACGAAGGTCTTATAAAAAATTAACGCAAAATATACCCGCAAACATTGTCAGGCTTTTAAAAATTTATTCATTCGAACGAAAATTTGTAGTTAGGGAAGGCAATTTTTTCAGGCCTCCGCAGTCGATCGAAGCCGGAGTTCCCCAAGCAGCATCTTCAGTCCCTTACTGTACTTAAGATATGCCTCTGACTTACCGTTAAGCAATAACATTCACACGTCAATGTTTGCTGATGATACAGCTTTTCATGAAAATTCAGAAGAAGTTTCCCGCAATTTACAAGGGTATATATCCAAATTAGAAAAATGGCTAAAACAATGGCGTATTAAAATAACGAGCAGAAATTTGTACACGTTACTTTTACGTTGCGCAAGGAAACATGCCCGCCTATGCAAATAAACACCGAGACTATATCGTAACACACTGTAGTCAAATATCTACGCGTTCATATTGATCGTCGTTTAACATGGAAAACGCACATAGACGCAAAGCTGACACTAATGAAATTAAAAGCAGCGCAAATAAATTGGCTTATTGGAAGAAACTCTATACATAAGCCTAGACTGTAAACTTCTATGAGACAACGCGATCCTGAAACCAACATGGTCCTATGGAATCCGGCTATTTGGTACTGCCTCAGCAGCGAATGTAGGAAAGATTCAAAGGCTACAAAACAAAATTCTACGTACAATCACAGCAGCACCCTGGTATGTCAGAAATGATGGAATGCATACAGATCTAGATGTTCCGTAGGTGAAGACAGTATTTTTAAAAAACGCTAAAAAATATATAAAAAACTTCAGTTGCACCCAAACCTACTTCCACGCAATATTCTACATTAGAGAGGCCACACCCGGCTGAAAATAAGGGATACTCTTTTTCTCAGCCGAACACAATAGATGTAAAACAACAAAAATCAACCGTTGAAATTAAAAATTTTGTTTAGCATTGGCTAAAAATATATTAAACATTTTTAGAATTAAGATTTGAAAAACTTATTGATGTTTCAATTTATAATTGAAGATTCAATAAATAATAAAATTATCAAAAAATATAAAAAATATATAAAACGAAAAATAAAATATACATATTTATGTCAAAAATACATACTTAAACACTGCCGAACTATGAATATCCGTCTAAAATTTTACGCACTAATAAAAAAAATGCGTGGATAGCAAAAAAATTTAAAAAAGTTACTTCAATAGGTTTTACCTGCGGGATATTTATGGTCAAATATTTTTTTCCAAATATAAATAAAATAAAACGAATTTGATCAATTTTATTTCACATTTACCCAACGTTTCGTTTGCTTTTTACAAACTTCTTCAGGGGTTCTTTGTTGTTGTTTCTATTAAAAAAGCTAGCAAACATAATTATTTTATTATTAAATTGTCATCTATGTAAGTATAATATCACAGTGGAAAAACTTACATTTTACATGTTCAAATAATGAAAATTAATTATTCGAAAAAAAGCTGGACTTCTCGACACAGATTTTAATAATAATTAAATAAAAATGTAAAGCAGTACAACATAACACAGAATCAATAGTCAAACTTATTACTAATATCACAGAACTTTGACTAATTATCTTAAAGCTACCGAGTATTGGTGCTTAGTATTATCCTTGTTCTCTATTGTGTTCATTGTTTTGTTAATTTTTTCTTGTATTCGTAGGCTCTTAATCACATACCGTTTATTCTCTTTTTTCTCTCTATTTAATATTTTAACATCTTCAAAATTAATTTTGTGGTTTCGCTCTTTTGCGTGTATAGAAAATCCCGCCGGTTCTTTTTGTTTTTCAATATCTGTTTTATGCTCCATATTTTTTATGTGCGTCCCCCACATTTTATACGCGTCCCCAACATTTTTCTAGTTGTTCCCATGTAAAACCATATCACATTTATATATTTCATTGCTTTCGCCTTTAACTTCGTTAACAAAGTTATCGATCTTAAATTTGTCCGTTTTTGTTTTGTTGTTTGTGAATATTTGTTTAAGTGCTTTGTTTGATTTATATGCAAATGCTGTTTTTTCGCTTGGTTGTGTGGTTTCTAAGGTGGCCATCTCAGTCAATTTTAGTAAAATTGGTATGCTATAATACTTTGTGAAAGTTTTTGTTTTTGGTGTTTTTTGTTTCTTGTAATTTCTTACACCCGATTTACATGATGACTTTTGCGACGTCGCTTTTTCGACGACTCTTTTTGTTTGTTGGTGAGCGGTGTAGGGAATAAAGAGGGGTAAACAAAAAGTCTTGATTTGTGTTTTTCAAAACTTTTCTTCCATTCCTCTTTGTTACTTTTCATTATTTTTCTTACTTTTGTTATTTATCTTTGTTACTTACATTATTTCAAAACAAAAATGAAAAAAAAGACATGAAACTAAAATACATCGTCTCAACACACAAAGATTTTGGTAGCAACCTCAAATGGGAATTCAGTAAAAACGACGTCTCAAAAGTCATCATGTGAATTGGGTGTTAGTGTCTTATTTATTAAAATGCAATATTTGTTGATAATAATATTTTTGTTCTTTAAGCTAATAAGGCCTAACGTAGTTAATGTTAATAAAACAGTATCATAACATTTTTTAACTAACGTTTCGTCAATTGTTTGTTGACTTCTTCAGGGGTTTCGTCTATTTAAATTTTAAAAAACATTATATGTATACATATTTTGAAAAGTTTTACACAGTACATTTTTTACTTACAATAACACAGTTGTTCAGTTAAAAAGGAATGCTATGATATATTTTTGACATTTTTAATGCCGAAAAATTTTTTAAAAATTAATAAATAAAAATATATTTGGTAAAGCACATTCGGCGCTGTTATTTAATTGCAACAATATAACTAGCGCTGATATTGTTGGTGTCCTCTTTAATCTTCATCGTACTCTATATGTTCTTTTGTTTGCGCAAACTTTCGATTGTGTATCTTTTCCTCTCTATATTTTCTCTGTCTAAAATTCTCACATTATCAAAATCAACCATATGTTTGTTGTTGATGATATGATTTGACAAAGCTGTTGATGTTTTTTGTTTTTCAATATCACTTCTGTGTACTGCCATTCTGTTCTCTAAACTTCTTTTGGTTGTGCCAATATATATTTATAAGGTTTAGAGTTGTCAACCGATTAAGAATAATTCGATTAATCGATCAAACAAAACTAAATTCTTGTTCGAATAATTTTAAAATGCCGAATTTCGAATAACGAATAAATCGATTAATTTATGTCAATTAATCGAACATATTTTTGCATACGTAAAACATGTGTTAAATTTGTTTGTATGATTTGAAACAAAGCGGGTACATTATGTCAACCAATACATGTTATTTTAGATGTTTGTAGTTCTTGTGCTATGTTTTGAATGAAACGTTAAACAATTTTCAAGAATAGGGTTTTTTCACTCTCAGGTGAATAAATTAGAAATACACTAAAAGCCAAAAAAAAAACAATTGCTTTATAGAAATCTTATCATTTTTGTAAGTAGAATACGTTAATATTTTTTAAATTCTGGAAATTTTCCGTGCAATGAAAGTTTTTCAAATATTCTTCAAAAATTTAAACTAAATAATATGCTAATTAATTATACTCTAGATTATTTTATGTTGAAAGTAACCAAAATAATATAATAATAAGGTAATGATATAGAAGAAGTTATTATTAATGAAAATAACAATCTTTTATGCGAATTAAATAATTCTATTCAAAATATTAAAATTCAGATAATAAAAAAGAATTCAGCGATATATTAGACGATAAAGTATATTTGGAAAAATCTAAAAAAGAGCAGAAAAATTAGATATTTAAACTATTTTATGCTTTTCTCACTATATCACCTACCTCAAAAATTAGCGAAAGTTTTTTCAAAATCTAATTTAATAAAAACAAAAACAAAAATCGTTTGAAAGCAAAAAATTGTTTTTAAAAGATTATTTCTTAAGAACATCCTAAATTGTCTAATTTAACAAAAAAAAATCATTTGAGATATTTTGATTGAATAAAACATATGTGTTTGAAGTATTAAAATCGAAGTAATCTCAGTAATTACATTTTTAAGTTTTTTTATGTATTATTAATTTTATGTATATTTTTTTTTTGTTGATAAAAATAAAATTTTACATTTATTTGAGCATGTCCACAAGTATTTATGTTTTAAATTTTATTTATTTGTTGCGGGTTAGCAATATCTAAATATATATTTCGTTGGTAGCCATACCAACATATCAGTAGATGTTTTACCCTTTATTTTAAAAAAAATTTAAAGCTTTGTAATTCACAAATTTATTTTTGAACTTTCGTATAAATGGATGAGCTTTAAAAATTTTTAAACATAAAGGGTAAAACATCTACTGATGAATTGCTATGGCTACCAACGAAATATATATTTAGATATTGATAACCTGCAACAAATAAATATAAGTTGATAAAAATATTAACTATATAATTTTTAATTTATTTTGATTATATACTTATGCATTTTTGTGTTAATGACAAACATTAATTTTTTGTCAATAAATTATTTTTAAGCATTTTTTTATTCGTTGTTCTCATCGATTAATCGAATAAACTTTTAGCTTTAATCGTTTGATCGAACGAACAAAAACTATTATTTGAATTATTCGAACAAAGTTGAAAGGCGAATAATTGACAACTCTAATAAGGTTACATTGTTCTTGTTTTTCTCTTTCTTCTAACACCGACAATTTGTTTTTGGGTTTCGACAAAGACCTCAATTGGTTTATGTATGGTGACTGTTGCGGTTTCTTCTCTACCTGCTTCAGAGGGCTTCCTTTTGATGGGTACAAAATCTCTTTCAGTCGTATCCAGTTGAAAGTTGGTATCCATTAAGCACGTATCTTCCGCTAACTCCGGCGCAATTATATTTAAAATTTCCTCGTCACTTTCGTCGAGAGAAGGAATTGGAACGTAATTTCCTGTAGAAATACTGGCCTTACGCACAGCAACCAACTTTGTTTTTGATTGTTTCATTGTTGCTTCAAACGACAAGTGTCGTTTGCCTATTGACATCATTTGTTCGTTGATGTGCTACCAAGCTTCTTTTTTCTTATAAATCATCTTTGTAGCGTTTCTCTTATCGTCGATGACTTTAACATATTTGGACACTTGTTTTGGAATGCTGTTTTCATCTTGCGAACAATTTGTGTCTCTCTAAAATACACAAAATAAATACTCTTTATATTCTAACAATTTTCATAATAATACACTTACCTTATTATCTTTACTGCTTGCGTCCATTTTTATTGCGCCCAAAAAACATCAATACAAAAAATAACTTTTTTATAAATTTTTTAGAAAACAAAAATTGTTTTAAAGAGCTTTATAAGCTTTTGACGTATTGCGTGACTCGGAAAGGGTTGCAAAGTCTGTGCGCCTAACATATCAACCTAAATTACGACGCAAAGCGTTGTCTGGCTGTCAAAATTTCTCATGCCCATACAAAATGTATGAAACCAAACGAAATAACGCGGCGTCAACGCTTTGCAATTGGAAAATCCAATTTTGACAGCGCGTCAAGAAGTAAAGTTGGCTGCAAAAGTGCTGTTGTTGGTTGTTAAGTAATGTAACTTTAGCTACTTTCAGCTCAATTTAGCGTCTTCATCTATATTTCTTATTTTGATTTAGAGTTTTTCATTAATTAAAGTGAGTAAACATTACTGTTTCTGGCGCAACGTTAACGCACTAATTTAGATTACTCATTTCAGCGTAAAAGCTAAGCTCTAAATTACTTTGCGCTTTGCGACGTAGTTTAGGTTGGTCTGTAAGTGTTTTTAAATTTATGTGGGATTATTAATATACATATATAATTAAGAAAATTTCGTGGGGATAAAATTTAAGCAGTAAAAGCACACGTAATAAAACAAAAATGCACCCGAAACTATATACAGTAGTTTTACTTAACTGCCACTCTTTTAGCTGCCAATTTGAGATACCTGCCAAAAACCACAAAATTTCACTCATTTCTTTAATTTCGTATGAAATGTACTTGTTTAAGTGCCAATTTCATACGTGCCAATTTAAGTTAGCTGCCACATATATTTGGAATTATTATCCCATGTTGATTGATAATTTTTCATTTAACAGCCATAAAATTTTTGAAGTGAAAACTTCTATTGGCGCGGTACGAAGGTTTTGGATGAGACAAAACCTCAGATCTCGCGACACCGTCACGCTTTTTGACACTTGTAGCATCTCTGTTTGTGCGGATGCCTAAACGGTGTGAAGTTAACAACCTACAGATAACACCTAAATTTATTTAAAAAAAATAAATAATTCAAAAACTTAAACTGCATATATTTAGTTTAATATACATAAATAATAATAAATAAATTTAAACATTTCAAAAACAAGGAGTTTTTTTATTGTCATTCCTTGTAATCAGAGTGACCATATTAGCTCTATTCCTTTAAGTTTTTCTTTTTATAAAATCATAAAGTGTAAAGTATAAATTTCATATAAATATTTTATTTTACTTTATGTTTTGTTTTTAGATATTAATAGTCATTCACCGGTTTTAAAAAATTTTTGTTAGCTTCATTTATTTGTGTAATAAATATGCAAGAATGATATAAATAAAGATTACGACATCCTGCGCACAAAATTTAAATTTCCTGCGCATGTCTCACGTGTTACGTCACGCAAACTGTTTTCCTATTGGTTGATAATTTTTAGTTCTTAAACACAAAATAATTGAGTAATCATAACAGTGGGGCAATTTATTATTTTTTCTTTTATTATTATAATACAAAAATTAGCAATACAAATAAATATTTATTTAATTACGTTATTATTTTATTGAATTTTCGGTTTCGTGTATTCATATTTTGAGCAATTTCTGTATTGAGCGATCTTAATCTGAAATACATTCTGCATCTAAAAAATAGTTTTTTTATTTCCTCACTACCATTAATATGCTCTGCTTCAGTAAAATGTTTTTTTATATAACCACTTGTGAGCAACAACTTTTCCTTATTTCTTAAAAATTGCATCACACGAGCGTTCCCATCAATGCATTTGATGGCTTACTTAGCCCACCTTCACTTAGATGGTTAACCCATGAGTAGTCCGAGCCTTCTGAAGAATTAACCGCAAGGGTAGAGTTATTATTTTTTAATTTATGGCAAATATAGCCGGCCAAATTCTCCAAACCGTCATATTGCAAGTTTTCCAAATCTTCATTATTTTCATGTTAATATTTCTATTCGACCTTATCTTTTTGTTTGTTAAGTAATAGATTAAACTATACAGACTTTCAAGGTCATTTTTATGTTCAAACTAATGTAAATAAAAAACTATTATTACATCATTTTATCCGACGTTTCGCTGGTATTTTCCAACTTCTTCAGGGATAATTTTTTATTGAATCTGGCAACGATATGAAAAAATTATATAGTCTTTCGTCAATTTTCACAATAAATTTTGAACAATATAAGCTTTTATACACCACGACATAAGAACATTAATTATTTAAATAAATGTAAAAACAAACAAAATAAATATCACAGTAAAATAAATAAATATCACAGTAAAGCTAATATCACAGTAAAAATTAAATAAGTAGAATTATTTTCATTTTTTGATACATCTTCTTAAACGTTTGGATTTACACTCTTAACTATAGGACCTAATGAAAGTAGTAAAGTAAGCAATAAAATTAAAAAAAAATTTATCTTTGTTTAAAAATTTTTTTATATAATGATAGCTATCAAAAAAGAGTAAGTAAGAATTAGAAGTCAAATCTTTTATTGTGGCCTCAGACTGAGCTTGCAACACTTTAAGCCTATCATTCTCCTGATGCAATTCAGCGCTAGATACGATTTTATATATGTAAGTATTTATTTCTGCAGCTTTTTAAAATTTACTTACATTTGCATTTCCAAGCATTTTATGTGTATTTGCAAACTGTCTTCGTTAAGACTAGTCGACATTGGAGAGGTTCATTTACAGTATCGATTGTCTCAATGGTTGGAAACACTCCCGGTTTCAACTTTGGTGTACATCGACTACTAAATCCTATTTACAATTGTAAAATGATGCACCGTAAAACTAAATTTGTTGCGACTTTCCCATTTCAAATTTTAAATTCCTCCTGTTTAAAATGTAAAGCACAACCTCTCTCATTTTGAGCATTTACCGCATTGCTCCGACTGCAAAATTTTATCCATAGTTCCACTGTCTAAAGGGATAACACATAAAAATTTCAGTAACCGCACAAAAACTTCAATCTTCTGTTACTCTCAACTTAACTTAACTTAATTTTATATTCTAAGGGTCAATAATGGATTTCAAAACATAACGCCAATAATGTATATTTAAATTCTAATTACATAAGTCTTATAAAAACACCACATGTTTATGTGCGTATTGAAAACATATGCAGATATGAACACGATAAAATGTCTCTTGAATTAAAGGTATATGGGCAAAACCCAGAAACAGTCCACCAACCAAAATTTTTTTAAATATATCCAACTTATTTTTTATGTTTTTATGGAATATTAGACTAGATATATAATTTTATAAATAAATAAATATAAATTAAATTATAAATATAATTTGTTAAAATTAATACAAATAAGTTTATTTATATGCTACTAGAAAAAATGTAGCGTGCGTCACGTAGCGTGCGTTCACGTCTTTTGATAAAAAACGACAAATTTTTTTGGCTGCAAATAAGTTACATTAAAATTCTCTTATATTAATCTTTCTTTTAGACACTAGATTTTGTGTGCTTTATTATGCAAAATTCGCTAAAAACTATGAAAACACACTTCAAGTTTCAAAGTTACTTCCGTTTTTTGTAGCGTGCGTCACATGACTGTGAACAATTATTTCGCAACACATACCTTTTTTTTTTTTTTTTTTTTGATAGTTTTATTATTTATTGAATCTTTAATTATTTAAATTGAATTATCAATAAGTTTTTCAAATCTTAAATCTAAAAAATATTAAATATAAGTTTAGCCAATGCTAAACAAAATTTTTAATTTCAACGATTAATTTTTGTTGTTTTACATCTGTCGTGAACGGCTGAGAAAAAGAGTATCCCTTTTTTTCAGCCGGGTGTGGCCTCTATAATGAAGAATATTGCGCGCAAGTGGATTTGGGTGCAACTCAAGTTTTTTTATATATTTTTTCGCATGTTTTGAAAATACTGTCTTCACCAACGGAACGTCTAGGTCTTTATAAATTCGATGGTTTCTGACATACCAGGGGGCTGCAGTTATTGTACGTAGGATTTTATTCTGTCGCCTTTGAATTCTTTCGACATTCGATGCTGAGGCAGTGCCCCATAACTGGATTCCATAGGACCATATTGGTTTCAGGATCGCGTTGTATAGTAGAAGTTTACAGTCTAGGCTCAGTATAGAATTTCTTCCCATAAGCCAATTAATTTGGGCAGTTTTTAATTTCATTTGCATCAACTTTGCGTCTATATGCGATTTCCATGTTAAACGGCGATCAAGGTGAACGCCTAGATATTTGACTACAGTATGTTGCGGAATAGTCTCGGTGTTGATTTGTATAGGCGGGCATGTTTCCCTTCGCAACGTAAAAGTGACGTGTACACATTTCTGCTCGTTAACTTTTATACGCCATTGTTTAAGCCATTTTTCCAATTTGGATATATACGCTTGTAAGTTGGTGGAAGCTTCTACTGGATTTTCATGAACGCTTAAAAAAGCTGTATCATCAGCAAATGTTGATGTATGAATGTTATTGCTTAACGGTAAGTCAGAGGCATAAATTATATAAAGTAAGGGACCGAAGATGCTGCCTTGGGGAACTCCGGCTTCGATCGACTGCGGAGGGCTTAAAAAATTGCCTTCCCTAACTACAAATTTTCGTTCCTTTAGATAGCTTTTTAAAAGCTTGACGATGTTTGCGGGGAGATTGCGTGTTAATTTGTGGATAAGACCTTCGTGCCATACTTTATCGAAAGCTTGAGAAACATCTATAAAGAGCGGAGAGCAAAATTTCTTTTTTTCAAAGGTGTCTCTAACTACGTTCACAAGTCTGTGAGTTTGTTCAATAGTGCTATGTTGTCTGGTAAAACCGAATTGATGATCTGGAATACATCCACTTCTAGTCACTATAGGCATCAGCTTGCTCATATACAGCTTTTCAAATAGTTTTGAAATGTTGGGCAATAAGCTAATAGGCCGATAGGATTCAACCTTCGTATGATCCTTGCCGGGCTTTGGTATCATAATAATCATCGAAACCTTCCATTCTGCAGGATAGTATTGCAGCCGTAGAATACTATTAAAAATGAATAGTATAATTCTTCTTGCAATATAAGGCAGTTGTTGAAGCATTTTGTTGCTTATTTTGTCGACACCTGCTTTTTTGGTGTTAAGATTAGTAATGATCTTTTCAATCTCCACAATGTTAAATCATAGCGGAATTTCTAGTAAAGAGACGACTGGTGACAGTTCAACAATATCAGCAGAAATGTTCGGAGTAAATACTTTTTCTAAGTGCCTAAAAAATAGATCACCTTTTTTAGTATCAGTTCTTGCCCAGTCACCATTCGAATCTCGTAACGGAGGTTTGCAAATCACTGGCCTTTTAAGTCCTCTGGCTGCACGCCACAGCGAATAGTCTGTTTGTGGTGTTGCATAGAGTTCTTGAAGAAGTTTTTGCAGCGAAGCTGATTTTTGTGTTTGTAAAACTGTGTTAGGTACATTCCTTCAGCCTTAACTTTAACTGAGGGGATCTGTTACGTTGCCATTCTCGTCGAGCTCTCCGTTTTTCAGTCAATAGCCGTTCTATATCTACAGAAAAAATATTGCTTAATCTCACTTGTTGATTTGATTTATTTGAAGTAGCATTAAAAGCAGCTTGTTTAACGTGCGCTTTAAACAACCTAAGGGAATCGTCCATGTCAGAAGGTGTTCTCAGCGGCGTTCTTTTTGAGCAGTGAGCAATCATATTTTTTGTATTTCAGCCAGTTAATACGTGCAGATGTCATCGGTAAATCACATGTTAGTGTTACGGTTGTTAGTGAGTAAATAGTGACAATTGTAGGCGAGTGGTCTGAAGACAAATTCAGAGATGCTTCTACTTTAATCATTTCGCTGGGCACGCCTTTTATAATCCCAAAGTCGATAACATCAGGAATTTTTTGACGATCCGTTGGCCAATATGTTGCCTGACCACTTGAAACTACATTCAAACCCATTTTTGAAATTGTGTCAAACAAAACACGACCCTTGGGACTTATTAAACGTGAGCCCCAAAAAGTGTGTTTAGCATTGTAGTCGCCAGCTGCTAGAAAACGGGACCCCAGTGTTGTATAAAATGCGGTATATTGACTCTCTGAAATTGAAAACCTGGGAGGAGAGTAAACAGATGATATCACAAGCTTTTGATAAAAATTTTCAATGCAGATGTTCGTTGCTTGAAGATATTCTTCACGAAGGTCATTTAGTAGGTAGTGTTTTATTCGAGTTTTTATTAGGATTCCAGAGCCACCACCTTGAGGATCCTTGGTGTCGTAGAAATTATATCCACTAATTCGAAAATAGCTTCGGGACGTCAAGTGAGTTTCTGAGATAAGCATAACATCGATTTGTTTATCCAGAAGAAAATATTCAATTTCATTTTTATGTTGGCAGATGCCGTTTGCGTTCCAAAAACAGATTCTTAAGTTCATGGTTTGTTCAATACAGCCTGCAACAAGGTAGACTGCATTTTCAACATTTCCTGCATCATACAGGACATGTTGAAAGTGAATGTATTTACTGTTTGTATAAGGATCTCTATTGAGGCTTCAATACGACTAAAATTATGCCCTGATTCTTCATTTACTGGTACAGTTTTTTGCGCCGGAATCTGGTTACTCTTTAAAATATTAGCGTATGAAAATTGACTATTAGGTTTTTGTTGAGTAAGAGTCGTGTTAGACTTTAAAACATTTGAGTATTGATTATGGCTAGACGACGGTTGAGGTAACTGTGGGTAGTTTAAAGGAGTGTTGGGCTGAGTGGGAGTAGCATTTGTGTTTCTGTTCGATGAATTTTTAAAAAGAGAATAAAGAGGGCAACCCTTATAGTTGGCAGTGTGGTTTCCGCCGCAATTACTACATTTTTTGCTTTGGTATCACCTTTTCATCTGTCACAGTTAGCGGTACTGTGTAACTCGCCACATACAACGCAAACGGTAGGCAACTTGCAATAAGTTTTGGTATGGCCAAATTCTTGACAGTTCATGCATTGGATAGGTCCAGTTTTTTTATGTGGCATCTCAACGGTAACTCTTCGATGCAACAAGTATTTTAAGCTATAGATTGGGTGCGATTCATTTTTTATAATTTTAAAGTCGCCTGGCTGTAGCTCGACTCTAAAAGTAGGTTGGGGGATTTTTTCCCTCTTTTTAATGTTTGAAACATTTTTCACTTTGAAGCCACTATCTTCAAGGCCAGACTTCCGGATCCACGCTTGAATCTATTCCTTTTATAACTACTGTTAGGCCTTTAGCACTCTTCAGTTGATATGTATAAAAGTTTTTGCTTTTAGTCTCAAAATCTGAGACAATTTTCCTGTAATTATTTTCTCGTGTTACCTGAATTTTAGTTTCGTTGATTTTGCCACGCTTAATTGGAGTTACCTTGAACTCATTTTCTCCAATTAATGAGATAAGGCTTTTTACCAAAAAGTTGGAGTTCTGTTCTCTTAAATATATCGGCGGTGGTTTAGTGGACCTTGTTGTACTTTTATCTTCATCGACTTGTTCATTCAAAATCGCAAAACGATTTTCAGAATGTTTAATATTATTTGTCCCATCTTTGGGCATTTTCGCCGTTGACGCTAATTCAGCTGATTTGGGACTTCTTCCCCTTTTTAGCACGGTTATGTATCTGTCCATACCAGTTTGGATTTTATTATCACTATTTTCACTCACTGCATTTACAATTTTGTGCACGTTGGGCACCTGGGTATTTATTGTTTGTTTGTTTGATTGTACAGCTAAGCTGACAAGTTTGCTAATAGGTGCAATTGTTGTTGCTTCTTGATCGCTATTTAACATGTTGAGAGATAATGATCGCGCACGAGTATTTGTGTTTTCTGTTAAATTCAGGTTTGTGTTTACTTCATTTTTTTTGTCGTCGTTAGCAACCAAAGTTATATATTGTACATTCCTACTGCTTGTAGGTTTATTGTTGTTAAGAAAAATATCTTACTTAATTTTTTTTAGAGAAAACTGCCACATAAAAAATAAAGTTAATAATTTCTCTAAATACCTGTAAATGCTGTCTTATAAATTAACAGTTAAGACTTGTATTAAGGCCGAACATTTTTAATAGAAAAAATTTATATTTACAATCGTAAAAATAGATTAGGAAAAATTGGATTTATATTTATACAGAATTAAAATAAACTTACGAAAAACGTTAAACAAGATAAAATTTATTCTTCTTCAAAAAGTTATCATACATAAATACAATTTATTACTAAGTAGAATTTAAAGTCGAAAAATATATGAAAAATCTATTTTTAAAACAACTCTTCTCAACTGGTAATAATTAATTAAAAGAAATATATACAAAAGTAAAAAGGCAACCAAATAATGATACAAACTTAACTTATAAAACTCAGAAATAAACAACCAGACAATTAAACAAACAAATAACAAATATTTGAAAAGTAAAATTTTAGATCAAAATAATTAGAATTAAAAAACGAAATAAGCAAAAAATGTAAAAATTTTAAATTCATAAAAATCTGTAGCTGATTGAGTATAACAAACCAAAATGTTTATGAAACCCCTATTCTTGTTATTGATTCAATTTAATTATTAAATATAAAAAGGAGACATTTTAAAAAACCAAGAATTATTACCATAGAAAACTTTTTCAAAATAGTTTCATGTAGAAACTTGCATATTACATCTATGGTTAATGGCTTAAAAGAAATATATATGTACATATTAAAAAATAAGAAATTTTAACAATGTGTAAGAAAAGAAATTTTTATAATATAAGTATACGTAAGAAAAAATTGTTAACAATATGTAAGAAAAGAAATTTTTATAATATAAGTATACGTAAGAAAGAATTGTTAGTTATAAGATTAAAAATATTAACCCGTGTTTCAAAATCAACCAATAATTATCATCCCGACAACAATGAAGAATCCAACAATCATCAACAGCAGCCAATATTTATCAACCTTACACAACCATAGACCTATGTATATACGATAACTCAACACATACATGGACGGAATCACTACAATGCCAATGACAACTACAAAGTCAGTAACAACCTCAGTATTTCACCAGCAAAATCATATTTTTCCTTGGTGACGCAGCAACCGTACCAAGTCGACAGACACTCAGCAGTTACCAACTAATGGTAAACTGCGAACCTTCATGCAATCAAGGCCCGGGAGATGATTACATATTACTCCGGGAGCTACTAAAGCTATATCGCCAAGGTAGTCGGAAGCATAGTCTCATCTATTTTGACTTGATTCCAGAAGTATGGCTACGAAACATACTCTGACAGGATGTTTCTTGTCCGCAAGGGGGGAGGGATGTTATGAGTCGTTTTCCCCTAACCAACAAAAATATCAGCAGCAGCGAAACATACGCTGCAAACACATACTGACGTTGTTATGAGTCATTTTCCCCCAACCAACAAAAACATGCGCTGCATACATACTGCTGACATGGCAATATCGTGAGAACCGCAATCGGATGGAAGTTCCACGCTTATATGCTGAGGTTGCATATAATTGCTAAAAATCGCACACTCAGCAATATTGCGGGAACAACCACGCTGGCGGCAGCGAACATCAACGGTCATCGATTGCTATAAAAGGCAGGTTGATATTGACAATAGAGGCAGTTCGGGAATCACCATCAAACGTACATATAACAACTAACCAAAAAACCTGATCAAAGATCAGCCTAACAAGCGGCTCCCTGAGATGGTTATAAAACAAATAAAAATTAGTCTAAGTAATAACAATTAAAATGTAAATAAAGAAAAATTAATAACTAAAATTAATCCTATTGTCTTATGAGTTTCAATTCCGGAAAATAAGTTGCAAATTAACATTGTAACGACCGATTTTAATGAGATTTTTTATGCATATTTGGTAGGTATGAGATTAGGTTTTAAAGTAAATTTTAAACCTCTAGGTGCACGAGGAGGGAGGTGGCAATTCCTGTATTTGCAAAAATATTAACCCAACATATAGCGCTATGTCCGCCTTTTTTTTTCTAAATTTGCAGTTTATTTAAAAAAAAAATATGGCAGCATTGATCGTCACACACAATACATTCGCTATTTTTTATATAACACCCAAAATATGCACATAAATATTTTGTATGGCAAAACAACGTTTTCCGGGTCATCTAGTATGCTTATGTTTTCTTAATGCACAAAAAATTATATTAATTAATACAATTATAATTATAACATTACAACCATACGTAACTTTACTATGGTTTTATTTTCAAAATAAAAATGTGTTCCATTTTGTAGTCAATTTCATCATTGGTACTATAGCTCTTTGTTTTACTGTTACAAATTTCTTGGGTATTTTCATACCAAAAATTAAGTATGAATTATTAACATATGTATGCTGTTCCAAATTCAATATATTTTAGTTTATTGAAATCTATTTCGTATTTTTCTATATCATTATAAGTTAAAATACTTAGGTGTACGATCATATATTTTGAAGAAACTACATTATCTTGTAAGTGCTCTATCCAATCTTTTATTAATTGTATGTTAGTAAGCTGTACTAAATATATTTGCTTATGATTTTCTATTTCCTAAAATTTACTTATGGAGTTCAACTTTTCGTCTTTTTTGACTCTATAATTTTCTACGACCTTTTTAAGTGTCTTAAAGTCGAATTAAAATAGTCATTGATTAAAACTTGTTGGTTATTGGGGGCTATTCTGCGTTTCGATTCGAATCGAAATTTTCTCCGTCTGGCAGCTTTGGTATTCTGCGTTTCGATTCCGCTCAGTTTCTTTCGATTTTTAAGCGCACAACACAACTAACTAACAGAAACCGTAGGGACATCTCGAGGCTCGTCGCAAACGGAATCTCATTGATTCTACTTGAATGCTTGCGCGTAGCAGGCAGCCACGTAAACCAACCAACCACCAACCAACCAATAGTGCCACTGTTTAAATCTGGTAAAAAAGCTGATGTTGAAAATTATAGAGGTATAGCAAAGTTAAGCACTATACCTAAACTTTTAGAAAAACTAATTACGGAGCATTTATATTACCAAACCTCAAATTTAATATCTCCTTCTCAACACGGATTTCAAAAGGGATGCTGTACTTCTACAAACTTGCACCACTTTACAACCACAATTAATCGTGGATTTTTTCATAGAAATCAAACAGATGTCGTATATACAGACTTCAGCAAGCCCTTTGATAAGGTAAATCATTTACTACTTTTGAAGAAACTATGTTTGTTTCGGTTTACAGAACCTGCTATCAAGTGGATTCAATCATATTTATCAAACAGGACACAAACTGTTTGTTTCAATAATATATTATCAAAAAGTATACAGTTTACTTCAGTTGCACCACAAGGTAGTCACCTTGGCCCACTGCTATTCTCTTTGTACCTTAATGACCTGCCGCAAATTATAAAATTTTAAAATATCTTAATGTACGCGGATGATGTTAAGATTTTCATAACCCATAACCAGCTTTTGAATCAACAGCGGCTTCAAATGGACTTGGATTCATTTTATGAATGGTGCAATGTAGATTTAATGGAGTTAAATGTAAAGAAATGCGCTAATGCGATTTTCTAGAAATAATTCAACTGTTATAAATTATTTCTTAGGTAGTTATCAAGTAGATACTTTGACTAATTTTATTGATCTGGGCGTTATATTTGATCCGAAATTGAATTTTGTTCCGCACATAACAAGCGCAATTAATAAAGCTCGAGCTACACTTGGCTATTTAAAACGCTGGGCAAAAGAGTTTAACGATCCATACATAACTAAAACGCTGTATACTTCATGTTATTAGAGTAGACTTATGCTGTGGATTTCTAATAAATGAAATTTCTTTTAATATACCCCAGCGAACATCACGTTACTTTATACCACTATATGTCACATTTCTCAGACCTAACTATCCTGATGCTGACCCGCTTAGAAGGATGTGCAATAATTTTAATCAATTTTAGATTTATTGACTATTCTTCAAATATTAATGCTATAAAAAATTTAATTATCATTTTTCTAAACAAATAGCATGTTAATGTATATATATAATTGTGTCTCAACTTTTTGTTAAATTTAATATTGTTGTATTAGCATCGTTATATTTTATTTTCTTTTAATATGTCTGTAAGGATATTCTCCATAGACAAATAAACAAATAGTAAATATACTCGTATATGGGCAAATCCTGCGTGACGAACGTTACATTCGTACGCATTTTCACATTAATATATAAAATTTTTTGGTCTTTCAAAAGAGGTACTTTCAACTTATACATGGTGTTTAGTGGGATATAAGTGTACTTTCGAATGGCATCAAACATAATTTTTTAGCAGGTATGTGTTGTTGTTCATCTTTCAGTTTCAACTTTTGTAGTGTACAGACGCGTTTTTATAATCGTCGCAACTGAATATTAAAAATTTATTGAAAGAAAATTCACAAAAAAAAATATACAAAAACAAAACATTTATTAAACAGTTATCTTACTGGTTTTATTTTATTTTTTGCTTGTGTGTAAATACATAAATATTTGCATACACCAACTCATAAGTAAACACAAAAAAGAGAACTCTAAATGAGTTCACCTTCTTACAACAACAATAAACCTGTTGTTAGAAGGTGAGCCGTTTCGGAGGAGATCACAAATGTTACAATGTTAATTTGCAACTTATTTTCCGGAATTGAAACTCATAAGACAATAGGATTAATTTTAGTTATTAATTTTTCTTTATTTACATTTTAATTGTTATTACTTAGACTAATTTTTATTTGTTTTATAACCATCTCAGGGAGCCGCTTGTTAGGCTGATCTTTGATCAGGTTTTTTGGTTAGTTGTTATATGTACGTTTGAAGGTGATTCCCGAACTGCCTCTATTGTCAATATCAACCTGCCTTTTATAGCAATCGATGACCGTTGATGTTCGCTGCCGCCAGCGTGGTTGTTCCCGCAATATTGCTGAGTGTGCGATTTTTAGCAATTATATGCAACCTCAGCATATAAGCGTGGAACTTCCATCCGATTGCGGTTCTCACGATATTGCCATGTCAGCAGTATGTATGCAGCGCATGTTTTTGTTGGTTGGGGGAAAATGACTCATAACAACGTCAGTATGTGTTTGCAGCGTATGTTTCGCTGCTGCTGATATTTTTGTTGGTTAGGGGAAAACGACTCATAACATCCCTCCCCCCTTGCGGACAATAAACATCCTGTCAGAGTATGTTTCGTAGCCATACTTCTGGAATCAAGTCAAAATAGATGAGACTATGCTTCCGACTACCTTGGCGATATAGCTTTAGTAGCTCCCGGAGTAATATGTAATCATCTCCCGGGCCTTGATTGCATGAAGGTTCGCAGTTTACCATTAGTTGGTAACTGCTGAGTGTCTGTCGACTTGGTACGCTTGCTGCGTCACCAAGGAAAAATATGATTTTGCTGGTGAAATACTGAGGTTGTTACTGACTTTGTAGTTGTCATTGGCGTTGTAGTGATTCCGTCCATGTATGTGTTGAGTTATCGTATATACATAGGTCTATGGTTGTGTGAGGTTGATAGATATTGGCTGCTGTTGATGATTGTTGGATTCTTCATTGTTGTCGGGATGATAATTATTGGTTGATTTTGAAACACGGGTTAATATTTTTAATCTTATAACTAACAATTCTTTCTTACGTATACTTATATTATAAAAATTTCTTTTCTTACATATTGTTAACAATTTTTTCTTACGTATACTTATATTATAAAAATTTCTTTTCTTACACATTGTTAAAATTTCTTATTTTTTAATATGTACATATATATTTCTTTTAAGCCATTAACCATAGATGTAATATGCAAGTTTCTACATGAAACTATTTTGAGAAAGTTTTCTATGGTAATAATTCTTGGTTTTTTTTAAATGTCCCCTTTTTATATTTAATAATTAAATTGAATCACTAACAAGAATGGGGGTTTCATAAACATTTTGGTTTGTTATACTCAATCAGCTACAGATTTTTATGAATTTAAAATTTTTACATTTTTTGCTTATTTCGTTTTTTAATTCTAATTATTTTGATCTAAAATTTTAATCTTCAAATATTTGTTATTTGTTTGTTTAATTGTCTGTTTGTTTATTTCTGAGTTTTATAAGTTAAGTTTGTATCATTATTTGGTTGCCTTTTTACTTTTGTATATATTTCTTTTAATTAATTATTACCAGTTGAGAAGAGTTGTTTTTAAAAATAGATTTTTCATATATTTTTCGACTTTAAATTCTACTTAGTAATAAATTGTATTTATGCATGATAACTTTTTGAAGAAGAATAAATTTTATCTTGTTTAACGTTTTTCGTAAGTTTATTGTAATTCTTTATAAATATAAATCCAATTTTTCTTAATATATTTTTACGATTGTAAATATAAATTTCTTTTTTTTTTTATCAAAAATATTCGGCCTTAATACAAGTCTTCACTGTAAATTTACAAGACACCATTTACAGGTATTTAGAGAGATTATTAACTTTATTTCTTATGTGGCAGTTTAAGTAAGATATTTTTCTCAATAACCTTGAAATAAATTCTTTGTAAGAAACTGTCATTATTATACATACAATTATAATTTCTTTGAAAAATTGTAAAATGAGTAGGAAAAAATTCCACTTCATTTTTGCATTTTAAAAAATTTCAACTGATTGAAGCATTTTTTTTTATTAAAAAGTGAGTTCAGTTGCATTTGTTAGTGAAAGAAATTTAATACTTTTGTTGTTTCAATGATCTGAAAGAAAAATTATTCATACGCGTATAATTATTTTCAAATCAACAACAAACAGAAAAAAAATCGGAAAAGTTTTATATTATTGTTACTGTTTGCATATCCACATGCACATGCACATATACATATGCACATACATACGTACATTAAATTATGCAGTTTGATTTAGTTGTAATTGGCCGTGAAATTGTCTGGCAAAATTTTGCTGTGGAATAATGTTCCCAGCCAATTACTCAACTACAGTCATGCAAAAAAAAAATCAACTAAATTTCTCAATTGGTAATTTTTTCTCGCTATGTTATTAGTTGTGCGCTGTACCAATTGAGAACAATAATCAGCATCATTTGAACAATCACTTGTTTTCATGTCCGTCACATTACTTTTGAGTTCTAGTGTATCCCACACAATAAATTAGGAGATCATCAAAACTGCATTAATGCATCTTAGACTCAAACATCTACAGTCGCAAGCATGTGCAAACATTAAAAATTTTTGCAATTGCTTTCTGTTTCTTTTATTAAAAATTTACATAGATATGAATACTTTTTTTTATTTAACTAAATTCCTAATTTTAGTTCAATTACTAATTTTAATTAATTAAATTCAGAGATATTCGGTACTGTGGGCAAGTGAAAAGTTTAATTAAAATTAAGTGCGTGTTTTGTAAAAGCTTTATATAAATACAAACTGAGAAAAAAATGTTCCGTGAAGTGACAAAAAGTTTTCAACAAAAAAAAACAAAATCCATGGGCACTTAAAAAAAAAGAAAAATGCCCAATAAAAAAAATTGTTTCCCTTGCAATTGGATAAAATTAAAAAGCAGGACTAAATAGATTTCCACAAAGTAAAATATTGAGTTAATTATACACAAGTGAAGTGTAAAAATTTTGTAGAGCCAACATTTTTCTTCCGCACAATGGTTTCAACAGAAAACGAGACGAACACTTCCACACAAAAGGAATCTTCACCAGCTGCAAATCAACCAACACCAGCAGCCGGTCGTCTAGAAGCCCAAAACAAATGATCAATAAGAAACTGCTCTGAAAAATTGTTTCCTTTATTTCAGTTTCACAAAAAAAAGGTTATAAAAAATTCAGTGAGGTTGTGAAGTAATCACAAGAAGTGCGGTTTTATAAAATATCGGTTGTCCTAAATAATTTTGATTGAGCTTTAACCGTAGATCGAGCTTTAAAAAACTTCATAATTCTAGCTATGTATCATTTTTAATACATACTGGAGTTCATAGAAATAATTGATTTATTACGACATTTTGATTAAAGCTTTTGATATATTAAAGTTTTATTCAGGCATTTTATGCAAATATTTTTTTCATGTTCACATGTTCAAGTGTTGTTTATACAATCTTTGCAGATATTTTTGGCATGGTTGTCATTGCAGTAGGGTTTTTTACATAAGAAACAAAATATTGAGGTCCACTTATTTTTTTTGGTTTTTATCCAGAATAGTAGTATTTTTGACACCTTGCGTGGCTCTTTTTTGGCGACTTATCCACTTTCTGTTTCTTTGATGGACCAGGCACATTGTCATCAGGATCGACAATATTGTGTGTTGACAGTTTCGAAAGCAACGTAACCATTGTCATATTCTTTTGTAAGAGTTTTTGGCCGAGGCTGTGTGATGAAAAAAAGTTGTCCATGGTGACATTATGTCCTTTTAATCCGTCAACTAAATCAAGAACTACTCGTTCTCCTTGATTCCGCTCAGGATTTTCTGAGACGCCTCTTCCCAAGAATGGCTGTATTTTCCATACATAGCACGAACGGGAATCAACAAGAAGCCAGAATTTCAAACCGTATCTCTCCGGTTTCGAAGGGATGTACTGGCGAAATTTACAGCGACCATGAAATCCCAATAATTGTTCATCTACAGTAACAGAATCATTAGGATTGTAGAATGTCGGAAGCCGTTCAGCCCACTTTTCCCAAAGGTTTCTAATAGGCGCGAACTTGTCATCACTTTTTTTGGGTACGTCGGGTGAGCACATCATCAAAGCGAATGATTTTGTGAACATATAAAAATGTTTTTTCAGACATGATGGACCGAAATATTGGTCGCCCATAGTTTTCAGCGAACAAATCATGCAAAGTTTCGTTTTTTGATCTGAAGAAAATATATATACATAAGTACATATACTTCCGCAAAGACTTATCAGCTATACTTACTTATACACACCTGCCAGTAGTAGTATTGCTAAATAGGCATGAAATAATTCCTCATCAATTTCGATATGACTGGCACCATGTAAATGCATTCCGTAATTGTTAGAGTTATCAATTATGATTTTTGATAGTGACGGTGGAAAAAGTAGTAAAAAAGAATCCCGAATGTTGTTTACCCGGCTTGATGCAAATCTTGTTACACCTAAAAACAATAATTTCATTATTACAACACCTCAATACACAATTATTAGGAACCTGATGATGTTTTCTCTACCTAGCCGACCAGTGGCATAAGGCTCGCTGCGCCAAGTAGTGCCATCTTTCGCAATATACAATGAATCAGTATCGGAGTTGCTGCCAATACTGTCATCAGTTTCAGATAAATAGCTTTCAGGGAAACTGTTTTCTCCATCAGTTTCCGGATCGGAAGCGTCTTCGTCTTCTTCACTTTCATCCATTACTTCATTCACAAGTTCTTCTAAGGTCAAAAACCGTGGCTGCGACATTATTTTGAATACGCACAATTATTTTGAGACCGATATATTCAAACAAAAGCACTCCGTTTTGTAAAAAGAAGTAAAAAACATTCACAATATAAAAACACACGTCTCGAATGATACGCACCGCCACACAGAAACACTTGAAATGCCATATGTATCAAAAATGATACATAGCTAGAATTATGAAGTTTTTGAATTTCTCACGGCCTACTTGCAAGACATTTTCAAAACATGCCGAAAAATAACGGGAATAACAAAATAAACAAAGTCACAAAGAATGGTTTATGTACTTTTCTTTAGAAGAAATTTATGATAATTCAAAAAACAAAATGTATCATTTTTGATACAAAGCTCGATTAACGGTTAAATTGTATTTTTATATGGATATATATACTTTGCTGATGGATATAATTACTTCGCCCTCCTATTTATCCTGTTTTCATGAATTTTAATTTTGTCGTTACTTTGTCTCTTGCACAATATCAACATTATTGATACCAGTATGGCTATCAATGCGACGCCCCCCACTGCAGTATTTACCTGGTCATGGAATTTCAGCTCCTCAATTGTTTCTAGGTTCTTTTCATGTTGCAAGGTAATATCTTGGAAGGTCAGCGATTGTTCTGTGGAGAAATCTCTTTGGTATGAAGGAAGGGCAAATGTTTGTGACCTCTTGTACACTTTGTTGCTGAAACGTTTGCTGCCTATGCTGACAGTGCAGTTATTGAAATGTAGAAAGTAGTGTCCCGTTAAATTGAATCCTCTTTCATCGCAGCTGCTGTTGGCCGTTATGTTATACATATTTACCAATACTATCATATCGCTGCTTACTTCTATGACCTGGTGCTCGGCGTATTTTACCACCGTGCATTTCCCCGTAAACGTGCAACTTGTGGACGGTTTTAGTTTGAAGATTGCTTTTCCTACTGCATAAATGTACATAAGTGTGGTTATTTATTTCGACCACTGCGGATGGTTGCTCCTTGATTTGGATGCCGTTGGTGTCCGGAAGTGGCAGCAATAAATGCTTGGTTGTATCTATTATGTCTGCTGGTACCATAATTATTATGCTTAATTCCCCATTCACCCACTCAATCAGTGCTGTACGGGTATTCTCCAATATCTCTAAGTCAATGTTAAATATTTCAACCTCCTCTATTGTTAGTATTGATGGTGAGAATATTTCCGCTTTTGCGGATGCTAGACTTTCTGCTATGTGCTCGCAGGTGCTGTATTTGGAGTAGCTGTGTCACCGCTAGTTGCCGGGTTGCGAACTCCCGTTGCAGGGCCTCGAATTCCGCCACCTGTTTTGTTATTATTTCCCTGTCGTAGATTACCGCATCCCGCAAAGTGGTCATAAACCTGTTAAACGCGTTGTTGATCAATATTTGTTGGTTTAGTCCGTTGCTCAATCTGCCTCCTCTCTTCGTCATCTATGGTACCCCATACAAACTTCAGCAATGAACCTCCGGCGTTTATCAAACCTCTCTTCCATCGGTGGGGGTGGAGCATACTTAGAATCTTCTCCATTTCTTGGATCTCGTCTTTGGCCAGTCTAACATATTCGTTGTCACCCAGAAGTGCGATAGTGTCCCGGGAAGTTTGGACCAACTTGCCCAGTTCTTCCACGTTAAGAGTGTGCACAATGTAGTTATAGTTGCGCACCACCCTGGCTCTGCCTATATTGATATCGACGTATCCTGCTTGGGTTTGTAGTTTCTCCACGTAAAGACTCTTCTCCGCTACCGATTATAGTAGCATTGACCCTATAATGAGCAACTGTAGACAACACTGATTGTTTATTTTATTTATTTATTTCATTATTAGCTTATAATTAAAATTACAAGATAATATATATAAGAGCAATAGCAACAATGGCCTTCAGCTCTGTATGTGTTATAACTTACGTACTAGCAATTAATTTTTTTTTTTAATTTTATATAAGATTATACAAATTTGATTCTTTTAGAAAGGTTATAATTTTTATAATATTTTCAGGAGATGGATTTGATAAAAATTCCATCGGATCATTATTATTAAAACATATATTTCTTTTGTTGTTGAATTTTGGACAGTGCTGGAGAATGTGGGAAGGGTTTGGAGTAGAGACTAAGCAGTTGCAGGTGGGGGATGTTGGAAGGTTTAAAAGGTGTCCGTGAGTAAGTTTAGAGTGACCGAGTCTAAGTCTTTCATACTTTATTATGTCTAGTCTATTGCATCCAGAAATATTATTTTTCAGAAAACAGCGAATATCTTTCATTTCATGATTGATCCTTTTGTACCAAGTTGATGTTCTATTAAATACTATTAGCTTGTATTTCTGATTTAAATTTTCAATGAGAAAGTTATTCCAGTCTTTGTAATTATGATTTGGTGATGTAATTAATGGGGAAATAATGGCGCTTTTAGCAGTAATGTCAGCAAAGTCATTGCAAATAATGCCGCAGTGGCCAGGTACCCAAATTAATATTATGTTAGGTTGTTTTTCAACTAATAGGTTTCTGATTTCATTCACATAGTGATTGCCGTTATTAATATTTGTAAGGGATTGTAACGCAGAAAGTGAGTCCGAGCATATGGCAAATTTGCCCCTGTTCTGGTATGCATGTTCAGTAGCTTCGTAAATAGCTATAAGTTCTGCCGAGTATACGGTACTATAATTGGGGAGGATAGAAGATTTGATAATACTATTTTCTGTGGTTACACTAAATGATACAGAATTATTAGATTTAGATCCATCCGTGAAGAGGAATGAATGGTTATAAAGCTTATTTTTTAGCTCGCAAAATAGCTTACGGTACTGATCGGGGCTGCAAATGGATTTTGTAAAGTTATGTAAAGATGTATTAATTACGCTTTTATCAAAATTCCATGGTGGATATTGTTTGGGATTGGGTTTTATAATTTCGAGGGGTAGATCTAATTTCTTACTATTTTGGATTGTACGATAAATAGTTGACGGTATACGTGGTATTTTTTTGGATTTCTGGCATTTTTTTACTAATCCTAATAATGGAGTGTTTGTGCTAAAAGCTAGAGATTTTAAAAGCTTTGCAGTTAAAAGTGTTGTCTGTTTTTCAACTGATAAAATGTTAGATTCAAAGAGCATGTTTTTAATTGGAGTTGTACGAAACGCTCCGAGGGAAAGTCTTGTTGCTGAATTAATCTTGCTATTAATTTTCCGTAATTGAGATGTAGGAGCGATTCCATAAATCGGTAATGCATAATTAATTTTTGATAGAAGTAGTGATTTGATGACAGATATGATTGTACTTGTGTTACAATTCATTCTTGGACTTGATAAACACTTTATAATCTTTAAACGGCTTGATAGTGACGAGGCTACGTATTCTATATGTTGATTCCAACGGTACCTTGAATTTATGTGAATACCAAGTATTCTCATGGTGTTGACTTGAGTTAAAGATGTGGAACCATTTATTGTGGTACAGCAGTTTTTCTTGCGACATATATGTAAAGATTTACATTTAGTTTCTGAAAGAATTGCACCTGAAACAGAGGACCACTCATCTATATCACTAAAGAGTCGATTTAGATCGATTGAGGGGTTTTTTTCCTTATTAGACTTTATGATAAGATTAAAATCATCGGCGTAAGCAACAAAATCTATTTCCTTATGTAAAGAAATAGTATAACATAACCTGTTGTAGGCAATTAGGAAAAGAATTACTGACAGGGGGGAGCCTTGAGGAATGCCATTAGATAATGGACGAGCGCAAGAGTAGGAGTTACCTATTCGAACAGTAATCTTCCTATTCGTCATAAAACATTTGATGTAATTAATTATTAAAGGACCTATCTTCCAAGAAGCAAGTTGGTCGATAACAGCATGTATACCAATTCTATCAAATGCTCTCTCAAAATCCAATGAGACTATTGAGACGTGTTTTCGAGCAGAAAGGCTACTGGATATCTGGTAGTCAACATATAAAAGGGGGTCAATTGTAGATTTACCTTTTCTGAAACCGAATTGGCGGTTATCTAAAAGTTTGTTTGTTTGCAAAAACCACCATAACCGATTAGCGATTATCCTATCTAGCACTTTTGCTAGACAGGAGTTAAGGGAAATGGGTCTGTACGATTTTAATAGTGTTTTATCAGATCCAGATTTAAATACTGGTATAATAATGCTGTTTTTATACTGTTGAGGAATGTAAGAAGTAAATATTTTGTTGTAAAAATGCAGTAGTCTCTGTTTTAAAGTAAAAGGAAGTTTTTTTAACATTGGGTATGACACTTTGTCCATCCCGGGAGTTTTCCCTGTTAGTTTTTCTAAAACTGAAGTGAGTTCAAGTGAATTGATAGGAGTTTCAATTGCCATCGCCTTTTGCGATGGAGGGGACAAATAAGGTTCACATAAGGCTCTGTCTTTATGAGTTTTAAAACTCTGGGAAAATTCTCTGTCAGAAGAATTGTCAGACCAGAAAACAGCGAATTCTTCGGCCATATCAGATTTGATGGTCAGTTTAACATTTGGGTTATCTAATTTAGATATACAATGTATAGAGTTGGTTATTTTGTACCCAGTAAAGTTCCTTATGTTAGTCCATATTTTTGAAATTGGTGTAGAAGGGTTAATTGTAGAACCAAGATCATTAATAGATTTTGGCTTTGATATTTTGATTTCTCTTTTAAATTTAGCTCTTGTTTTTTTAAAATTCATAAGATTAGATTGACACATATCCCGTTTGTATGTAGTCCAAGATCTGTTCTTCAAATTTTTAAGATTTTCAAGTTCTTTGTTCCACCATGGAACTCTTTTACTTACAACTATCTTAGTTTGGGGGATAGAGACAGTAGCTGCCTGGCGAACAATTTTTGAAAGGTTTGCTGCTTCTTTATTGATGTTGTTACTGATTGGAAGATTTGAGTCGTAATAAATACATTTATTCTGGTATAGATCCCAATTAGCTAACTCAATTTTAAATTTTGGTCTATATCTGTTGTTGGGCGTGGTGCTTGTGTTGTGGAATAAGGAAATGATAATGGGGTAGTGATCACTACCATGTAGGTTATTTAATATCTTCCAATCAGTATGCATAGCAATGGATGGGCTACAGAAGGATAAGTCTATATGTGAGAAGCTACCATGCGTGTTTAAATGTGTAGGAGAATTGTCGTTAAGCACAACAAACTCAGAATCGTTAATAAAATTTGATAGAATTCTCCCTTTATTATTGCTGGATGACGACCCCCAACTCGTATGCCAGCTATTAAAATCACCAGTGATAATACTAGGCACGGAATAGTCATTAAAGGTATCTGTAAGATTGCCAGTAGAAAACTTTTTGTCGGGTGGAATGTATGTAGAGTAAACATAAAACTTTATTTTGGAGATTATCTCAACACAAATTGTGTCTATTTGTAAGTCTGGTCTTAGGTTTATTTGTTTGTGTTGTAGGGAGTTATGTACCAGTATGGCTACTCCGCCGTATCTTGTGTTTGACGTGTTTTTTGAAAAGATTGTGTAGTTGATTGGTATGCTAATGTTTGAAAGGTCATGTAAATGCGTTTCTTGGATACAGAGTACTTTAGGTCTAAATAACTTTATCAAAATTTGAAGTTCGTTGAAATTGTTTCTAAATCCATTCATGTTCCATTGTAAAATGTTTAAGGTCATTTGGTAAAGTGTATAATTTTTAATATGAAAGTTGTATTACTATTATAAGGAATGTAGGGTATTTGCAGAACTATTAATTTAGTATTTAGCCTAAAAGGTGGGACATCTGTGTAAAAAATCAATAATAAATTTAAGCAAAAAAAGTAAATGAGATGAGTTTTCTGTATAACTATGCAAAATAATAAATAAAGCAATGGTATATAACAGTATAAGTAAGTATTTGGTATAAAGAAAAATAAATATAAAATAACTCTGCATAAACAGAGTGTGGAAAAAAAAGTAAAAGAGAACGTTGGTATAATAAAGTTGACAATATGGACCTTAATATTAAAATTAAGAGTATATTTATCCATTATTAAGTTTAGTATTTATGTAGATTTTTATGAGCGCTTTGAATCAACCATCTCTTCCATGATTCGTTTTTTTACTTGCGATCTAGTTCTCTTTGATATTTTGGTGGGCAGCAAAAACGTTTTTTTATTTGGTGAATTATTTTTGGAGGTACTTTTTTTGTCAGAGCCAGAATCATCAGTGTAGTCATCACTCATGAGGTCTGCATATTCTTTGACATTCCTTTGATTTGTTTGTAAATTTGGTGGTGGAATATTTTGTACAGAGTTAACGGTAGATTCATTATTAGAAATATTTGTATTGTTAGTGCTTTTTGCTACGGTAGCATAGGTTGTTGTTTGGTTGTTGTGTCTTTCATGATATAATGTTGTTGCTTGTTTTTTACCGACTTTTTGTATAGTAATGATCGCCTGTATCTCTTTCTCTTTAAGAAAGATTGGACAAGATCTACTAACAGGTTGATGTTTGCAGTCATCGTTATTAGTTTCTTTACAATTGTTGCACTGTGACAGAAAAGTGCATTTCTCTTTCAGTTCGTCATTTAAGTGGTATGTTTGTGAACAATTGTAACAAATTTTTTCGTTTTTGCATATTTTCGAAACATGACCGTATTGAAAGCAATTATTACATTTGAGTGGGAGTGGAATGTAGGGCCTAATTTTAAGTTTTTCGTAGCCTACGTATAAATCCGATGGCAGTGTAGTGGATGCAAATGTAATTATTATAAGACCTGTTTCAGCCAGCTTCTCATCTACTTTTTTCATGATTTTTTTGACTTCACTAACGTTTTGTTTTTTTAATTCGGAATGTATTTCATTTTCATCAATACCGCGCAAGTCATTGGAGTAAATAACTCCTTTGACGTAGTTCAACGATTTATGTTCATTGACTTCAATTTTTATATCAGGTGATAATGAGATAAGTTTGATTAATTTACTTGCTTGGGTGTAGTTTTTAGTTTTTAACAATATAGTGCCGTTTTTTAGTTTTTTGCAAAGAGCAATTTCTCCTCCAGCTATGTTGTCGATTACTTTTTTTATTAAAAAGGGAGAAACGTTTGCAAGAGACTCTGTACCAACAGACCCTGTGTCATGAGCTCGCGACATTACAAGATATTTTTCACCGGGAGATATTAAATTAAGAGTTTTTTTCGGATCTATTAATAATGGTGTTTCCATGAAACTAAACCGATCTGGTGGCTCATTCATGGTTGGTTGTTTTTACTATTTAATGCACTGAGGAATTTTGATTTTGTTGTTTTTAATTTGTTGTAACTGAGTGTTTTTTAATAACAGGTTAGTTAGTATAACGCACGACTACCCAGTAAACGTCTGAATACAACGAGAGTTGGTTTGAGACTGACACTGATTGTTAATTTAATAAATTTTGTGTTATTTGTTTGTTGCGACCTTTAACTAGTCTGTCCTCTTAATTTTATTTCTATCTTCCAAGTTTTATGAGTTTTAATTCCGAAAACAACCTACAAAAGAAAACTGTAACATTTTGGCGCAGCCGGTAGCCGTATTAATGATTACGTAAAATAATTTAATTTTCCTTTTGTTGATCTAGTTCGAGAAAAAACTGTCCAGTGTAAAAAAAAAACAAAAATACAATAACGCCTAAATCCTAGCACCAGTATTGTTGAATCCTACATGGGATGGTGTAGAACTGCGCAATTGCCGACAATTTAATAACGCCTAAATTCTAGCAACCTTTGGGTTGTCGTGCTTTTGTGCAGGACTAAGCAGTCCAACAGACCAATAAAAAAGGGAAATTTTATTTGATTGCGAAAATTTGGCGCGGTTATGAACGTACAAGTCGGAATTGAAACCGTAACACTTTGGAATAAAAACGTAACATTTTATCGGAATAAAAACGTAACATTTTGTCGGAATAAAAACGTAACATTTTGTCAGAATTAAAACCGTAACCTTCTACTCATAACATTGTGGGATAAACCAAAGCCCACTAGCAAGACGATAACCAGCGGAAAATGGGTAAGTAAAATATACGTAGTTTTAATGGACAACCCGCAGACGAAGACAGAAGAATTAATAGAACGGATGGACAAGTATGGTTATTAAGTGGACAGTCTACAAGTTCTTGCGTGGACACAGCCCACTAGCAAGATGATTACCAGCGGAACATAGAAAGACGATCACCGTCACCCCACCAAAACCATACTACTGAGAGAGCGGAAATAGAAAGGATCAAAATGCCTTCACTGTATGAGATTATTAAGATAGTAAACAACACAGTCCCATCATTATTCGGGACCGATGGGCCTGACTTATCATCAGAAGTATTCAGATACATACAAGGATGCAAGATGGTAGAAAGAGAAGTACTCACGGGTGCAAATAACGTCTTAACACAGTATGTAATACAGTGCCTGAAATTGAGACTCCTAGGGAGCGCCTACTCAAGAATTTCCTAGATGAATTTCAGTTCCGTGGACGTGCTATGCAACGCGCTCAAGAAATATTATCTAAAAAGCAAGAGCTTAGATAAAATAAGGGAGCTAGTATTGGGTTGCAAACAGAGCATCAGAGAGTCAGCATGCAAATTTGGAGAACGCCTAGATAACCTATTGAATGAGGCAAAAACAACAATAGAAAACGAATGGCCGGTGGGACCTGGCCGAGAAACCATGCTGAAAGATTTCAAACGTATAGCAGTAAGGAGCTTTATCAAGGGTTTGAAGGACCATGCTCTTAAAGCTCGACTTGTGGGACAGGAAGAGGAAGAGCTCACAAACTTAATAGAGGTAGTCGAAAATGCAGAGGAATTGTTTGGCGAACCAACGCACAGTATCAACACAATAGATTCAGAAGTCCCCTTTACTTTTTGTAACAGGATGGGGCATGAATGGAATAGCTGCAAAAAGTGGCTAAACACACCATACTGTATGAGCTGTGGAAAATACGGTCATGAAATGGGGCCACTGTGAAGGAATATCGTGAGCTGTACGTTCTGTGGAAACAGGGGACACGATTTGGAAAACTGCAGAAAGAGATTAGGCTCCTTATACTGCCGATTGTGTAGGATAAATGGTCACAAGGAAACCCCTTTCTGCGAGCCAAGAAGAAACATACCCAACCAAAATCAATTGGATAAAAGGACGGCAGAAAACAATAGGAGGACAACAAACACAGAATTCCGTGGAAGCCCACAAATAGCGATGGGACAAAATATGAACAGAGGTACACGACCAACCTGTTTTAAATGTCAGCAACAGGGACATTTTGCACGGGGCTGCAAAAGCAATGTCAGACAAGCTCAGGCAGTAGGAACAGGGATCTACCACCAGGTGCAAAATAGCAATAATGGCAGGGACCTAGCTAACAGACCAGTAGAGGCCCACAGCAATACTAATCGGACAAATGTTCAGGGAAACGAAATTCGGCCCAGTTATCGCCAATAACTGGTGTCCCGCAAATTAACAGAATATCAGATTGGCATAAAAAAGAGAACAAATACAATTATAATAAGGAAACAAAAGGAGAGAGTCGGGTAAATAAAGATGATACGGAGACTGACTCAGAAACAGAGCAGCCAACCAGGATAGTAACCGAGGCAGTTGTACACTCGGTAAATCAGGAGAACGGGCACACTATGGAAGAAAAAACTGCGAAAGATAAAAAATTAAACAAAAATAAAGAAGAGGAAAAAAGTGAAGAGATGGTGCGAAATATAGAAGATGGTACTGAATCACCGGGCAATGTGAACACAGTTTTCATTACGCTCCCCTGCCAAGAAGCAAGGGGGGAAGATTGGTCTCACTTGTGGATACCGGAGCAGATTTCAGCATAGTAAAAGAGGACTCAATGAAGGTTTTTTTCAATAAAAACAGAAGGCAAACTAAAATTCTTTCTGGAGCCTTCGGAGGAAAGACTACGACACTAGGCACTACCGAGATCAGGATAGGAGATAAAAGGCAGTTGCCGTGGGTGTTCCATATTGTGTCGCGGGAAATCCAAATCCCTGGGGATGGTATTCTCGGAAGAAATAATATGTGGAACAGGTGTATTGTAAACACCATAGACAGAACGTTGAGCATCTTTGATAATGAACATTGGGTAAAGACGTTTACCCTTCGTACGGAAATAGATTGTCAAACAAATCATTAACAAGGTGTCTGTCTGAGGAAAAGAGCAGTCACTATAGTACCAGTTAATATTATATCGAGAGACAAAACTGTGGTTGTGCATAAACAGGAGATTTCCCCTGGAGTTTACGTTGGAAATACTGTGGTCAACATAAAAAATGGAGGCACAGCAGCAGTACCCATACTGAACGCAACCGAGCAGGACATACCATGGAGGAAGGAAATTGAAGTGAAATTTTCAAATTTCAATCACTACACACAATATGGAGGGCGAAATCAACCCCCTTCGTCGGTGACAAATCAGGACGATAGAATAAGGCGTCTAAAAAACACCATTATGACGGAGAGGGATTGGAACATGGAAGAAACGGAGTCAATGAACCGGATATGTGAAGAATATCATGACTTATTCATGCTAGACAATGATAAACTGCCATTCACCACATTGGTAAAACATAAAATACCAATAAAAGGAGAACAACCTCCAATTAATCAACGACAGTATCGTCTACCTCACGTCCATAAAGAAGAAATCAACCGACAAGTATCGGAGCTACTACAGGAAGGTATAATAAGCCCAAGCATATCCCCATGGAATTCACCAATATTATTAGTGCCCAAAAAATCTAAAGACGGTAAGAAAACCTTTAGAATTGATGAAATTTTGGATCAATTAGGAAATAGCAGGTATTTCACTACCTTAGATCTGTCGAGTGGATATCACCAGGTACTAGTTGATGAAGGAGATAAGGAAAAGACTGCCTTCAGCACCGACAAGGGTCATTTTGAGTTCAATAGAATGCCCTTTGGCCTAACAGGGGCACCAGCTACATTCCAAATGGTCATGAACACGATTCTTATAGGTTTACAAGGCCTGGACTGTTTTGTGAACCTCGACGACATAGTCGTACCAGACACTTCAAAGGTAGAATGTGTAAAACAACTTGAGCCACCAAGAACAATAAAAGAAGTACAAGCACTCCTGGGCTTGATCAACTACTACCGAAAATTCGTTGCAGGAATGGCGAAATTGGCTTCACCAATAAAAAGGCTGTTAAAGAAGAATGTTAAATTTAGGTGGACGACCCAATGCCAAGAGGCCTTGGACAAGGTCAAGGAAAGCATTGCAAATCCTCCAATATTGATTTATCCAGATTTTACGCAACCCTTCAGAGTAACAACAGATGCAAGTAACGAGGCCTTAGGATCAGTTTTGTCACAAATAAGAAACGGAATGGATCATCCGATAGCGTTTGCTAGTCGAACTCTCAGTGACACTGAACAGAGATATTCGACAATAGAGAAAGAAATGCTTGGTGTGGTATGGGCAACACATACCTTCCGCCCATATCTCCTGGGGCGACACTTCACCGTATTTACTGACCATCAACCCTTAAGGGGGATAGCAAACCTCAAAAGTGTAGTGCTTGTGTGTGTGTTAAAATATTTCCCTATAGCCTTTGGTTATTTTTAGTAGCTGTCAGGGTTTCAGCTGATTTGTAAGGCGTTCAAAGGAACTGCCGAATTAATTTGAGTCTTGGAATGAAACATAGGTAAGTTACTACCGGATTAGTTTTGTGATTTGAAGTCTGTGCCTCGTTTCTGTAACGAATGTGGGAGTTTCTCGCATCGAAAAATTTATTATCATTCTGTGAAAAACAGGATGAGTGAGAAGAAAAATATATTTTTATTAGATTTGCAGGGTGGCTCAAATAAAAATCCTACTAATATTATATGACTCATCCTACAATAGATTGGGTGACAAATATAAACTCACATATTTTCTCGATGAGAGAACTTTTCACAAGTTACAGAAACGAGGTACTGGTTTTATTAAATTTTGTATTGCCTTATATACTATGTATGAGACTTACATTTAGCCTTTCTTACTTATTCTACTTATCGATAAAGTTCTATTTGTCTTTGTCGATATTATGGACATATGAATAATCACTCTGATTACAATTATTCTGACCAATAGGAATGTTTGTGATTATACTCATTCCTATTTGTCACTCAATTTACAATTCTTATTGAGTATAATTTATTGTTTGTGTTTATCATATTCATACCCCAATTAACTTGCATTCCAATCGATGTGCGTCACTTGGTAAATGCCGTTATTTGATCTTGCACAATTACCCTACTCTATTTAGGTTGGTATGTAAAGATTTAAGAGTAGTTAAAGGGTATGCGGTGGCAACTTATGAGGTACACTACACCCTCACCGCTAAGAGAAAAATTAGGGGATTGATTTTTTTTGATATTCATAGTACCGACAATATTTGTAAGATAATTCTTAATTTCTATTTACATATGTTATAGTTTTAAAAAATAATTCTTAATATAGTTATAATTTTATAATTTACATAATTCTTAATGTAGTATTTAATATTTTTATAATTTTTAGAATAGTATTCTTATAATTTTTAGTGTTTATTGTGTACTTAATTATTGTTTCTAAAGCCTATATATGGTTTTAATTGATTATTATGGAATTCTTTTTTAATTCCGTGGTAGTTTATTATAGTATTTACACCGTTATGTCTAATTATTTTATATGGGCCTTTGTACGGGCTTTGATTCTTTTTCCTATTTTCTACTTTTATTAAAGCTAAATCTCCTATTTTTAGATTTAAACTATTACTATATCTATTTTCTATGATTCTTTTCTCTTTTGTTTTATCTGTAAGTTCCTTAGCTCTATTCAAAGAATATTTTAATTTTTGTTTCAGCTCTTTTGCATAGTCATCATAATTGTATATTTTGTTATTTTCTGTGTCATAAAATTCTGATGGTAAGCATGGCAATCTACCATATACCAATTCAAATAGTGTGTAACCAGTGTCTATGTGTGGTGCCGTGTTGTAGGCAAAAGTAAAGTAATTTATCCACTTATCCCATTCGTAATCGTTTGCTGATGTAAGCAAGAATTCATTGAGAACCCTGTGATTTCTTTCTACCGCACCCATTGTTTCATGGTGGTAAGGGGTTGAGAATGTTTGTTTGATATCAAGTAACGAGCATATGTTGCGCATTAGTTCGTTTTTAAATTCTGTCCCGTTGTCTGATTTGAGCACTTTAAATTTACCGTATTTCAAAATTAATTGTTCTACTAGTGTTTTGGCAGTTGTAAGTGCGTCTTTTGTTGACATTGGGTGAGCAATAACGAATTTCGTTAGTTCGCATTGCATTGTCAATATGTATCGGTATCCGTTTGAAATACGAAGAGGTCCTACAGTATCAATTGATATTATCTCAAAACTGTTGCTTGGGGTGTCCGTTAATGTAAGTGGTTCTTTAATGTGTTTGGTTTGTTTGTTTATGTTACATTTGTCACATTATTTTACGAATTGCTTTACCATCTTATTCATGTTTTTCCAAATGTACCGCTGTTTTAATTTAATAATTGTTTTTCTTATTCCTAAGTGGCCTGCGTGTGTGGCATTGTGGAATTCATCGATGAGTTTATATTTCAGTATGTCATCTGTTATTCTTGTTGGGGCGTTATATATTAATATTTTTAGTTGAGGTCTTTTGTTGTTTATTCTTATCTTTGCATATGCTTCTTTTAAATCCTTGATTGTATATATTTTAATTATCATATCATTTTTTGCTAGCGTTAATTCTTTAATATTTTCTTTACTCATTTTGGATAACAGTTTCCTCAGAATCGAATCTAGTTTCGCTGAGTTATCGCTGAATCTTGCATGCATATTATCTTTATTCTTGGAATGTAACTTCTTCATAATCAAATCTTGTTTTGATGAATTATCGTTACTTCCCTCATTCATATAATTACTCTTTTGGGTACGTGATTTCTTCATAATCGAATCTTGTTTCGATGAATTATCGTCACGTCCTATGTGTACAGTATTATTTTCAATTGTTATGTCGACTTCCTCTGTATTTTAAAATTTATTAAACTGTAATTTCTTCATATTCTTGACGTCATTTATGCATGTGCATTCCCATATTAGAAGTTGATCAGACTCCTGAGAGATGCATCTTCCCATGTTATTCCTATTCGCGTGCGCTTTATCTATTTTTTTATTATCATCAACCTTATTTGCCTCGTTTTTTGTAACTTTATTTGCCTCTTTTTCACTTCTCTTTGTCATTGCCCTTGTGCTTATTCGAATTCTCTTTTCTTTTTCATCATTTTCCAACGGTATCATTTGTTTTAGTATGTCTGAGTTTATTTCTATTCTTGATAATGCGTCCGCATTAGTGTTAATTTTTCCTTTCTTATAAATTATCGTGAAGTCATAATCGCTTAAATCTAGTCTAATTCTTGTCATTTTTGATGAAGGATTCTTATGTGAAAATAGTGATATCAATGGTCTGTGGTCTGTTACCACTATGAATTTTTGACCGTATAAATATGGTTTGAAGAAATTTATTCCCCAGTGAATTGCGAGCAATTCTTTTTCAATGATGGGTTTGTTCATATCATGCTTTTGAAGTGATTTACTTGCGTAAGAAATAGGTAAATCTTTTCCAATTTCACCTTGTGATAAGACTGCTTCTAGTGCGTAGTTTGAGGCGTCAGTCGTCAAAATAAAAGGTTTGTCAAAATTTGGGTACTGCAAAATTGGTGGGTTCATTAATTTTTCTTTTAGGGTATCAAAAGCATTTTGGCATTCATTTGTCCAAATTTTACTGATTTTCTCAATAGCATATTTAAGTGTTTTGCAATGTCCGCAAAATTCTGTATGAATTTTCTATAATAGTTGCAGAATGCAACGAAACGTCTAACTTCGTCTGCGTTCTTGGGTGTTGGGTAATTTTTAATAACTTTATATTAAGCTGGATCTGTTTTCACGCCGTCCTTTGTTATTAAATGTCCTAAGTAAACTACTTCTGGTCTCAAAAAACAAAATTTCTTTGCATTCAGTTTTAAGTTGTATCGTTGAAGTCTGTCCAAAACTTTGACAAGATTTTCATTGTGATGGTTCAAACTACATCCATAGACAATTATGTCATCTACGTAAAGAAATGCTTCGGATTCTAGTCCGGATAATGCTATTGTAAGCATTCTTTGAAAACTATTAGAAGAAATTTTTAGTCCGAATGGAAGTCTCTTAAATTGAAAATGTCCTTGTGGTGTGGAAAAAGCAGTTAACGGTCTGGAGTCTTTATCTAATTCAATTTGATGAAAAGAGCTTGTCATATCAAGTGTAGAAAACCATTTAGCTCTTCCTAGTTTATCCAAAATATCCTCTAATCTAGTTAGTGGAAATTTGTCATTAACTATTTTGTCATTTAACTTTCTAAAGTCTACTACAAGTCTCCATTTTCGTTTGTCTTCTGTATTCTTTTTGGGTACCAAAAGAAGTGGAGCATTGTAGGGGCTAATTGATGGTTCTATTATATCGTCATGTAACATTATATGTACTTGTTCATTTATTATGTCCGTGTGCGAGTGGGGTAGTCTGTAGTTTTTTATATACACCGGAGTGTTATCTGAAGCTGCTATGTTTTGTTTATAAAAATTGTTTACAGTTAATTTCTCATTCTCTAAATGAAATACATTTTAATATCTTTTGAATATGTTTATTAATTCTGATTTTGCATATTCATCAGTATTATTTAATTGCAAGTCATTTAGAATTTGTTCAAAAGGTTCGTCATTGTTTCCATTTGTGTAATTTAATATGTCATAGTTTTTTAGTGGATCAGTATGCAGTTTAATGCCCTGTAAAATTTGTGTATCATTTGTTGTGTTTAAAATTTTAATGTGTGTCATTCCGTTTTTTGGTGCTATTGAATTACTAAAAAAAATACCGCTTTTTAAGTCATTTTCTGTAAGGTTTAATTTCAATGGTTGTATGATTTCTGTTCGTGGTGGTATAGTTATTTTTAATGTGTCGAATGCTTTGATTGCATTGGCAGAATTATGGTTTCATTATTGGTAAACAAAGAAATTGTGAATGTCTTGTAATCTATTTTGCATAAGTATTCTCTTAAAAACTCTCTCCCTATTATTCCGTCTGTCTCTATTGGAAAATTGTCATCTACTAGATGGAATTTGTATTTGCATGTTTGGTCTGCTAATGAAAGTTCAAGTTCAGTTTTCCCTAATGAATATATTTCTTCATTAGTGATGCCTGTTAATTTGCATCTGTTTTCTATATTTAGTGGTTCATCATCAAAAATTGTTCTAGTGCGACATAACGATATGTCGGCTCTGTGTCGACAAGAAATGTTAATTCTTTATTTTTGTATTTAGCGATTATGTAATTTGTGTTATTATTTGAAACTTTAAATACTCTTAATTTTGGCTGTCCGGAATATCCCTGTATTCCGAGCCTTTCTCGTTTCCCTCGTCTTGTATCGTACGTATATATCTTCTGTTGTTGTTACTGTTATTATTGTTGTTACTGTTTGTATTATTTCTGTAGTTTCTACTGTTGTTATTGTTTCTAGGTGTATTGTTATTACGATTGTTGTTTGTAAAATTGTTGTTTCTAAGAGAATTATTGTTGTTGAAATTGTCATTCCTAGTGTAATTGGTGCCTCTGTTGAAATTTGTGTTGTTGCTTTTGAATGTGCATTACCGCATTATTGTTTAATTTATTCTCATTTTCTAGTTCTAGTGCTAGTTCCACCGCGTCTTGTAAAGTCTTTGGACGAGCTGCGAAAATGGCTGTCTTTAAACTGTCATTAATACCTCTTTTAAAAGTATCTAGAGAAAGCTTTGAGTTTAATTTGAAAATAACATTTTTCTCTGCTTCTGTGGCGTCATTACCAAGTTCTTCAACTCCTAACTTGTTCATGTTGTCTATTGTCGTCATTATTCTTTCTTTGAATGTATTAACAGACATTTTCCCTTGGTAAATAGTGCTTAGTTTTGATTGTAACTCTGGAATTGTCTTTGTACTTTTGTACCTCTGTTGTAACAAATTTTTTAATGCATTGAAATTTTTTGGTTTCGCATAGCTACCTATTGCCGTTCTTACCCCTGAAGTCAATTTTGCATGGTATACGTATTGTAAGAAATCTTGTTTTGCTGTTTCAGCTAGAGTTTTCTCAATGAGTTCTGCTGTTATCAAAAAACTTTCTAGTTCTTCCTGGTTTCCAGCAAAAAGTGGGAGTGCTTTAGACACTGTTTCTAAACTAAATGGTGCCATTTTGATGTCTATGTTTTTTATCTTAGTAATGTTCTGGACTAAATATTCTTTAATTTTCTTTATTATATTATTAAATTCTAATTTAAGCGCTGATGCTTTTTCCTCGTCTTTTTCTTCAACTTGTGCTATCTCAAACTCTCTTGTTATGGTTTTATTTCTTCTAATTTAAGGTTAATTGTCTTTTCAGTATATGTTCTTCCTGGACTTTTCTTTAAATTTTTTAATATATCCGTTAATTTCTGGAGATTCTTCTCCATCTAACAATCTTTCGTATTAATATTGAATATTTGTTAAAATATATATTTTTTTTATACTGCTGTTATTTTATTGCTATCATTGTTTTCGCTATTGTTTTTGTTTTTACAATTTTTAGTAAATCTATAAATGAAATGTAATATAAATAGGATTAAAATAATAATTACTAAGGTTTTTGTTATTTTGGACAACATTAATAATATTTTTAACTGTACCGAGAATTTTTGTTTTTCTTTGTATATTAATATTTTATAAATAGTATCAAATCTTTTTTACATTAGTCTTACGACGTAGGCAATTACTAATAATGCTAATGTAATTATCATAACTATTTCGAAAGTGTTTAAATTTTCCTCTTTATTTTTATCTTGTACTCTTGTAGTATTCATATATTCTATAAGCTGTTCATTATTTTGATCGTTTTCGTTATTTCCATTCTTTCCTACTTCGTATCCCGCAATAACTAGTGGGATCGCTTTTAGAATGTTCTTCCACCAAGTCATCTCGAAAAGTCTCTTAATGCGTTTATTCTCCTATTGCAATCTTTTTATCTCCTTCCTTATTAACATTTGCTGTTTCTTCTCCGTTGCGAGGTTCAAGTTCTTATATAGCACTGCCAATGTATTTCTCTTCTGGTATTGCTTACCAGCTCTCTTCTTCTTTTGCTGTTTTATTGGGGCAGCCTCTACTGGTTTCTGTTGGCGCTTCCTATATTCATCTAGCGTGATAGCTTTTGGACCCGCACAGATCGGTTGTGGCTCGTAAGGAGGTGCTGCGTAACCTGTCGGTTCGGGCTCGTATTCTTCTTCTTTGTTGTCTTCTAGGTACGCCGACCAACGTGCGAAGATTTCATCTATTTCTTTGGACATCAGTTCGGTAGGATTATTAATTTAATATGGTCCGAGTTGGCAGGATCGCCATGAAAAGTGTAGTGCTTGTGTGTGTGTTAAAATCTTTCCCTATAGCCCTTTGTTATTTTTAGTAGCTGTCAGGTTTTCAGCTGATTTGTAAGGCGTTCAAAGGAACTGCCGAATTAATTTGAGTCTTGGAATGAAACATAGGCAAGTTACTGCCGGATTAGTTTTGTGATTTCAAGTCTGGTTTTATTAAATTTTGTATTGCCTTATATACTATGTATGAGACTTACATTTAGCCTTTCTTACTTATTCTACTTATCGATAAAGTTCTATTTGTCTTTGTCGATATTATGGACATATGAATAATCACTCTGATTAAAATTATTCTGACCAATAGGAATGTTTGTGATTATACTCATTCCTATTTGTCACTCAATTTACAATTCTTATTGAGTAGAATTTATTGTTTGTGTTTATCATATTCATACCCCAATTAACTTGCATTCCAATCGATGTGCGTCACTTGGTAAATGCCGTTATTTGATCTAGCACAATTACCCTACTCTATTTAGGTTGGTATGTATAGATTTAAGAGTAGTTTAAGGGTATGCGGTGGCAACTTATGAGGTACACTACACCAAACCTCAAGATTTGTACGGTTTAGGCATAAATTATCAGAATACGAGTTCGAAATTGTGTACAAACCAGGGAAGACTAATTTGAATGCGGATGCATTAAGCAGATTACCAACAAAAAATCAAAATATCGGAGTGATAACTAGAGCTCAAGCAAGCTCGAGAAAATCGGAAGAAGAAAAAACAAAGCAAAAAGAGCAACAGAAAGCTCTTGCAGAGGAGAAACAAAGTGAGAATAGTGACAAAACCTCTGCGGCGACATTTTTAACTGGTAAAAAGGATATCCAAGAAGTTCTTAGAAGCTTTCATGACTCACCTCTGGGTGGACATCAAGGAGTCATGAAGACCTACTCTAGAATAAAAAAAACAGTACAGGTGGAAGGGAATGCAACGCGATAGCAAGACCTACATCAAAAAATGCCCTAAATGTCAGAAAAATAAAAGTAGACTTCTCAATAGAGAGCCCATGGTCCTCACAGATACAGCAAATAGACCTTTTGAAAAGGTGTATATGGATATGGTGGGGCCCCTGCCAACAACCACCATGGGAAACAAATACATTCTTACCCTACAGGACGATTTATCAAAATTTTTTGTCTGCGCACCCATGCAAGATGCCGAAGCAGAAACGGCAGCAAGAGTCTTTTATAACGAGATAGTAACAAAATATGGTATTCCCATAAATTTAATTACAGACAACGGAACAAACTTCACCCCGAAATTGTTTGGAAGTGTGTGTAAGCTTTTGAGAATTAAAAAGCAACATATTTCTCTCTATCACCCTCAAGCTAATGGGTCATTGGAACGAAGCCACAGACCGTTATTAGAATATTTGCGAAGTTTCGCAAAAGAAGATGGATCGAACTGGGATCAATGGCTTGCTCCGGCAATGCATGTACATAACCACACGGAGCACGTAGCCACAATTCACCAATACACCATTCAAAATACTGTATGGATTCGATGCTCCCCTGCCATCAAACCTACAGACACGCATACCTTTATATAACCTCTACGAATATCCCAAATTACAAATCATAAAATTCAAAGGGCTTGCGAGATTGCCAAAGAAAATCAAGAAAAAACTAAGGCTAGGGCAAAGAAGCAGTACGACAAGCAGTCAAGGTCTTATACTTTGAAAATAGGAGGTAGAGTCCTAGTAAAAACACAAGCACGTAAAAACAAATTTACGCCCATATGGGACGGGCCCTATGAAATTAAAAGTTTCCCCACACCAGTAAACGTTCAAATAATGATGAAGGGAAAACTTCGAACCCTACACCGTAATCTGGTGAAACCATACAACCAATAAATGATTTTAAAAACAAAACAGAAGCGAAAAACAAACTCACCACAAAATCGACACTGGAAGCAGTGCTGGGATACCATGCCTCTCATGATCGTAAGGTCTTCAATGGCTGAAATAGAAAAAGAAATATATATTTATAATAGGAAATAATGAAACTTAACATGCCGGAAGGAATTTTTTTAGCTCTTTGATTACGTAGGTTGGCGTCAAAGGATCTGAAAGAAGCAAAATAATTACTAAAAGGGAAAGGTTAAAAAAAGGATGGAACGCTACTGACCCGGTATCACCTTCTAATCGACCAACGGATACTTTACTCAAAATAAAATTAGGATGACAGATTAGTTAGAGGTATCAATAATAATAGTGTTGATATTATTTAAGAGACAAAGCAACGTCAAAATTAAAATCCACGAAAGCAGGATAAACAGTAGGGGGCTGAGATGGTCCCAAATTAAGGATGTAGTGGCAGAAGAGGAAAGCGCAGTTTAGTTTAAAAAAGTAATTATATCCATCAGCAAAGTATATATATCCATATAAAAATACAATTTAAAACTCAATCAAAATTATTTGGGACAACCGATATTTTATAAAACCGCACTTCTTGTGATTACTTCACAACCTCACTGAATTTTTTATAACCTTTTTTTGTGAAACTGTCTTAAAAGTTAAGCCAATTCAAAATGTAGAAAAATATATAAGAAATAAAGGAAACAATTTTTCAGAGCAGTTTCTTATTGATCATTTGTTTTGGGCTTCTAGACGACCGGCTGCTGGTGTTGGTTGATTTGCAGCTGGTGAAGATTCCTTTTGTGTGGAAGTGTTCGTCTCGTTTTCTGTTGCAACCATTGTGCGGAAGAAAAATGTTGGCTCTACAAAATTTTTACTTCACTTGTGTATAATTAACTCAATATTTTACTTTGTGGAAATCTATTTAGTCCTGCTTTTTAATTTTATCCAATTGCAAGGGAAACAATTTTTTTTTATTGGGCATTTTTCTTTTTTTTTAAGTGCCCATGGATTTTGTTTTTTTTTGTTGAAAACTTTTTGTCACTTCACGGAACATTTTTTTTTTCTCAGTTTGTATTTATATAAAGCTTTTACAAAACACGCACTTAATTTTAATTAAACTTTTCACTTGCCCACAGTACCGAATATCTCTGAATTTAATTAATTAAAATTAGTAATTGAACTAAAATTAGGAATTTAGTTAAATAAAAAAAAAGTATTCATATCTATGTAAATTTTTAATAAAAGAAAATTAATGACTGCACAGCAGTAGAAACAGAAAGCAATTGCAAAAATTTTTAATGTTTGCACATGCTTGCGACTGTAGATGTTTGAGTCTAAGATGCATTAATGCAGTTTTGATGATCTCCTAATTTATTGTGTGGGATACACTAGAACTCAAACGTAATGTGACGGACATGAAAACAAGTGATTGTTCAAATGATGCTGATTATTGTTCTCAATTGGTACAGCGCACAAATAATAACATAGCGAGAAAAAATTACCAATTGAGAAATTTAGTTGATTTTTTTTTTGCATGACTGTAGTTGAGTAATTGGCTGTGAAACATGATTCCACAGCAAAAATTTTGCCAGACAATTTCACGGCCAATGAAAACTGAATCAAACTGCATAATTTAATGCACGTATGTATGTGCATATGTATATGTACGTATATGTGTGCATGTGGATATGCCAACAGTAACAATAATATAAAACTTTTCCGATTTTTTTTCTGTTTGTTGTTGATTTGAAAATAATTATACGCGTATGAATAATTTTTCTTTCAGATCATTGAAACAACAAAAGTATTAAATTTCTTTCACTAACAAAACACTAACAAATGCAACTGAACTCACTTTTTAATAAAAAAAAGTGCTTCAATCAGTTGAAATTTTGTAAAATGCAAAAATGTTTTTTTTTTGATATATATGTATATTATTTATTGAATCTTCAATAATAGATTGAAACATCAATAAGTTTTTCAAATCTTAAATCTAAAAATATTAAATATAAGTTTAGCCAATGCTAAACAAAATTTGTAGTCAACGCGGTTGATTTTTGTTGTTTTACATCTCTCGTGTACGGCTGATAGAAAGAGTGTCCCTCCTTCTCAACCGGGTGTGGCCTCAATACTCTAGAATATTGCGCGCAAGTGGGTTTGGGTGCAACTCAAATTTTTTAATGTATTTTTTCGCGTGTTCGGAAAATACTGTCTTCACCAACGGAACGTTTAGATCTTTATGAATTCTATGGTTTCTGACATACCACGGGGCTGCAGTTATTGTACGTAGAATTTTATTTTGTCGCCTTTGAATTTTTTCTACATTCGATGCATAGCTGGATTCCATAGGACCATATTGGTTTCAGGATCGCGTTGTATAGTAGAAGTTTACAGTCTAGGCTCAGTATAGAATTTCTTCCCATAAGCCAATTAATTTGGGCTGCTTTTAATTTCATTTGCATCAAGTTTGCGTCTATATGCGATTTCCATGTTAAACGGCGATCAAGGTGAACACCTAGATATTTGACTACAGTTGCGGAATAGTCTCGGGGTTGATTTGTATAGGCGGGCATGTTTCCCTTCGCAACGTAAAAGTGACGTGTACACATTTCTGCTCGTTAACTTTTATACGCCATTGTTTGAGCCATTTTTCCAATTTGGATATATACCCTTGTAAGTTGATGGAAGCTGTATCATCAGCAAATGTTGATGTATGAATGTTACTGCGTAACGGTAAGTCAGAGGCATAAATTAAATAAAGTAAGGGACCGAAGATGATGCCTTGGGGAACTCCGGCTTCGATCGACTGCGGAGGGCTTAAAAAATTGCCTTCCCTAACTACAAATTTTCGTTCACTTAGGTAGCTTATTAAAAGCCTAACAATGTTTGCGGGTAGATTTTGCGTTAATTTATGTATAAGACCTTCGTGCCATACTTTATCGAAAGCTTGAGAAACATCTATAAAGAGCGCAGAGCAATATTTCTTCTTTTCGAAAGTGTCTCTGATAACATTCACAAGTCTGTGAGTTTGTTCAATTGTGCTATGTTGTCTGCGAAAACCGAATTGATGATCTGGAATGCATCCGCTTCTAGTCACTATAGGCATCAGCTTGCTCATATACAGCTTTTCAAATAGTTTTGAAATGTTGGGCAATAAACTAATAGGCCGATAGGATTCCACCTTCGTATGATCCTTGCCGGGCTTTGGTATCATAATAATCATCGAAACCTTCCATTCTGCAGGATAGTATTGCAGCCGTAGAATACTATTAAAAATGAAGAGTATAACTCGTTCTGCAATATAAGGCAGTTGTTGAAGCATTTTGTTGCTTATTTTGTCGACACGTGGGGCTTTTCTGGTGTTAAGACTAGAAATAGCATTTTCAATCTCCGTCATGTTAAATCTCATCGGTATTTCTGGTAAAGAGACGACTGTTGGCAGTTCAACAATATCAGCAGAAATATTCGGGGTAAATACTTTTTCTAGGTGCTTAACAAATAGATCACCTTTTTCAGCATCAGTTCTTGCCCAGTCACCATTAGAGGCTCGTAATGGTGGTTTGCAAATCACTGGCCTTTTAAGTCCTCTGGCTGCACGCCACAGCGAATAATCTGTTGATGGTGTTGCATCGAGTTCTTGCAGAAATTTTTCTAGCGAAGATGTTTTTTGTGATTGTAAAACTTTTCTTAGCTATTTGGTACATTCCTTAAGCCTTAATTTTAGCTGAGGCGATCTGTAACGTTGCCATTCTCGTCGAGCTCTACGTTTTTCCGTCAATAGCCTTTCTATATCTGCACAAAAAATATTGTTAAATCTCCCTTGTTGATTTGGTTGAATTGAAGAAGCATTAAGAGCAGCTTGTTTAGCATGTGCTTCAAACAACCTAATAGAATTTTCTATGTCAGCAGGTGTCCTCAATGGCATATTTTCCGTGCAATGAGCACTCAAATATTTTTTGTATTTCAGCCAGTTAATACGTGCAGGTGTCAGCGGTAAATCACATGTTGGTGTTGCAGTTGTGTGTGAGTAAATAGTGATAATAATAGGCGAGTGATCTGAAGACAAATCCATGAATGCTTCTACTTCAATCATTTCGCTGGGCACGCCTTTCATAATCTTAAAGTCGATAACATCTGGAATTTTTTGACGAGCCGTTGGCCAATATGTTGGCTGGCCACTTGAAACTGCATTCAAACCCATTTTTGAAATTGTGTCAAACAAAACACGACCCTTAGGAGTGATTAAACGTGAACCCAAAAATGTGTGTTAAGCATTGTAGTCGCCAGCTGCTAGAAAACGGGACCCCAGTGTTGTATAAAATGCGGTATATTGACTCTCTGAAATTGAAAACCTGGGAGGAGAGTAAACAGATGATATCACAAGCTTTTGATAAAAATTTTCAATGCAGATGTTCGTTGCTTGAAGATATTCTTCACGAAGGTCATTTAGTAGGTAGTGTTTTATTCGAGTTTTTATTAGGATTCCAGAGCCACCACAAGCTCTACCTTGAGGATCCTTGGTGTCGTAGAAATTATATCCACTAATTCGAAAATAGCTTCGGGGCGTCAAGTGAGTTTCTGAGATAAGCATAAGATCGATTTGTTTATCCAGAGGAAAATATTCAATTTAATTTTTATGTTGGCAGATGCCGTTTGCGTTCCAAAAACAGATTCTTAAGTTCATGGTTTTTTCACTACAGCCTGCAACAAGGTAGACTGCATTATCAACATTTCCTGCATCATACAGGACATGTTGAGAGTAAATGTATTTACTGTTTGTATTAGGATCTCTATCGAGGCTTCAATACGACTAAAATTATGCCCTGATTCTTCATTTACTGGTACAGTTTTTTGCGCCGGAATCTGGTTACTCTTTAAAATATTAGCGTATGAAAATTGACTATTAGGTTTTTGTTCAGTAAGAGTCATGTTAGACTTTAAAAAATTTAGTATTGATTATGGCTAGACGACGGTTGAGGTAACTGTGGGTAGTTTAAAGGAGTGTTGGGCTGAGCGGGAGTAGCATTTGTTTTTCTGTTCGACGAATTTTTAAAAAAGTTTGCTGTTGCTCTAGTACATTGGTGCCCAGGCCCTATGCTGTTCATGCTCATTTGTTTTTGTAATACTCTTAGCTATAGGCTGTGTGTTTTAATATACTCATACATCTTTCAGCAACCTCAATGAGAAATACACAAACAACTTTGTCTTATTAGTTTTTTTTTTGTCGTTCTTCACTGTATACTCGCAAGAGCAAAGCAATAACACTTTCGTATGCTTTGCTGGTAAACATTGTCGACAGCGATCATCAATATACATTTTGTTTTTGTTCGGATGCTGAAGTTCATTGGCAACGAAACGAGCCGTTATCAGAGAGTTGCAAACGTTTCTCCATCAGAACAACGAATTGGTCAAACTTTTCAAAATTTCGTTGGACCGGATGCCATCCGACAGCCATAACATCGTCATCAGGGCAGGCAAAACAACTACGGTAGAGCACGTAAGAAGGTTCAATTCGCAAACAATCGACGAAGTGGCTGTTGTTATTGTCGGAGAAATTTCCGATCCCAGAGATATTGAACTACATCGTCGGAACAATGAACTGAAACGCGTGTCAGGAACGCACAGGAGTTACGATGCTCTACAATATCCATTGATATTTTGGCAAGGCGAGGACGGCTACCATTTCAATATCAAAATAGTTAACCCATTAACAGGTAAATGCAACAATATCAATAATGTAGCATGTGGCCAACAGTGTGTAGTATGCATTGCGATTCAATAGTACCGCAACATGCAAGCATTGACAAACTGCAAGCAAGATATTTTGTGTGACTGTAATTTGACACTTGTACGTTTAATCAAGTGCAGCTGCACAATGCACTTAAATGAATAACATTTATTTACTGCATTTGTTTAATTGTAAATATAAGCAACCCAAAGTATCTGTTGCTTTTAAGTATGCACTCGTTTAACTTTAAAACTGTTGAACACATGCCATACATAAATAGTTGGAAGCTAAATATGCTTACCCAACAATAATATATATTTCTATTCCTTTACTCTTATGTTAAGGTACCCCCTAAGAATTATTCTCATAATTAGTATATAAGCCAATGTTAATTTAAGCAATCAATTAATAGTTTGCCTTCAATCGGCATTACTAATTCATACTGGCATTCATCTGCCTTTTACTTTTATTTGCCAGTGGCGTTTATTAGCGCCGGCAATTTAAATACTTCCAAGTACAATAAAAATACTACCCAAACACTAAGAATAACTAAATTGTTTTAATCATATTACATGGCGATCCTGCCAGTCCTGGATTACAAAGTGCTTTAAAGTTAGCACCAAACGGAACCTGACGGTCAGAAGAGTGTTTAAGCAAAAAAAAAACACTGAGAAGGAAGCGCCTGGCCAAAAGGCGTCAATAACTAATGGAACGCTAACCGAACTCAGCAACAACAAGAAAATCAGCTGGGGCAAACAATACAACACAACAAAGATGAAATATAAAAATATTGAAGAAAGAACAACTCTACAAAAATGAGGAAAACTGAAGCAACAAACACAGGCCCCAAACCACTAACCATTACTGAATACCGTAAAAGACAGCAAAACAAGAAGGAGATCGAACTGACCAAGATTCCAGCTGTCATCAGGCCAAGACACCGGAGAGGAGGAAAAATTGTTCGTTTGCGCCGTAAACTGGCAGCACTCAGGAATACTGTTAACCAAACTCCACCACCATCCTGGGACATTGCATCCGAAATATGGACGCAAATCGGCCGACTTGAAGCCGAAATGGATCAACACAAACACAAATAAATTTTTTTAACAATATTTTTTTTTTTCCAAATTAAATTTTTTTATATAAATAAATAAAGAAATCTTTTTTTACACATGTATGCATACATACACTTATAATTTTCGCATGAAGTATGTATATGAAAATAATACATTACAAACATATACAACATGAATTTTTAAAACACATGCTGAAATACACATAATAATATTATATTCAATATAAAAATAAAAAGATCACAAAACTTTTTCACTAAAAAAAAAAAATACACTAACTTTTACCGGCAAATTAAATAAAATCCAATTATGAAATAGAATTTCACAATAAAAAGGAATGTCAAAAATTTTAAAAAATCACCACACTGAGGTGAATAAATGAAACACTATGGTAGCTATTCCAGAAAACGCGTCGAAGAAGTGAAAATTTACATGGAAACAAAAACAAAATTTCAAGAGTTGTTTTTGCTTTTCAAACAATTCTAAAATTAAATATACGTGAGAAATTTAACGCGTTTCTCTCTCTATGAAAAGCGGTAAAATTTATTTGATGAACAAAAACAAATTTTTAAATGTATTCAATTTTGTTTGTGTTTTCCATGTAAATTTTCACTTCTTCGACGCGTTTTCTGGAATAGACACCTATATATATAAGTTAGAAAATATGAAAAGTAAGAAAATAAATAAGAGTTGCCATAGTGGATCAAAATAAAATAGAATTTAAAAATAGTATTCATATGCGACTAAAAACTTTTCTGTACTAAATGGAATCTATAGACAAATTTATAAACGAATTAGAGAAAATTGCAGTAAATATTAACAAAAGTAAAAATAGAGTTTACACCGAAGAATATAAATTAGAAAAATTAAAACGTTTGCAATTAATAAAAACAGAATTCGAAAAATATTCTCAATCATTAATTAAAGAAAATTGCGAAAAATTAATTCAGAAATTTGAAGAAATATATAGTAGAGTGTTACCACTTATAAAAAAAAAATCTTCTAACTTAATAAAATTGTAAAATTAAATTAAATTTTAATTAAAAAAAAAAATAATTAAAGTAAATTAATAATTACATTTTACTTTTTAATAATTTGAAGACAAATAATATACGTAAAAATATTATTAAAATGGAAAAAGAACAGTCAAAAGTTATATATTTACTGTTAATAACTATACTTCTTACTTTAAGTTATAAAAAAAAAAAAAAAAACATTTTTTTTAAACATGCCAAAAATAAGATATAAGGCAAAAATATACAGCCAAGGCATTAATCGCCTAATGCTAAAATCTTTAGATAATATTAGAAATAAAATGTCACCATAAATAATCATACAACCCATTTTTGTGGCAGTGAAATATATGTGAATACAAATAAGCAGCATTAATAATAATAAATAAAAGCCCAATATGACGTCAGAAGAAAACTATTTACTAAAGGGAATCTTGACTTAGGACAAGTTTTCCCTAGGCTTGAAAAAATGGCCGGTAAATTATATATAATGTTCATTAATGGGAATATTGACTTAGGACAATTTTTCCCAAGGCTTGAGAAAGTGGCCGGTGAACAAATAGGCACCAAACGAGAAAATTTTAGAATTTATCTCAATTAAATAATTTATAAATAAAAGGGCATAAAAGTAGCGCTACTACTTAATGAGGTGACCTATATAAATGATAAGAATGCTAATGCAATTCTTGATCTAATACCACGATGATCCGATAGATGGATTGTGGAATATATCGAACAATAGAAAAATAAACAGGTATTACTAATGTAAAAATTGATTAGAAATATGCTAAAGCTTTTCAAATTGTTGTACACATTTAAAACTCTCAATATAACTTGGAGAAGTCTATTGAGACACATTTTACTACTGCCATAAAATTCAAAATTCAAAAAAGGGTTAAAGGTTGACAATATAAAATTATTACAACAATTTTTGGGTAATAATCATTTAAAACTGTTTTATTCTTGCCTAAAAGTCTAATGAAGACGTTCAATTTAGTCAAAGGTACAGAGTGAAAAGTTATTTGATTTTCAAACTAGTTTAATAACATAAAATTTATGAATATACACATACATATATTTTTCTAATTAAAATTTTATTATTCAAGAAAAAGACCCAAAATAAAGAAAAAGTAAAACAAAATTGTAATTAAGATAAAAATATAATAGAAGAAAATTAATCAGAAAATCCTTTATATTGATTTTAGTTTTAAAGGTCCGTATAAAATTAAGAAAATAGATTTAAGAAATAATGTTACCATAGTTGATAAGAAAACTAATAAACAACAAGTAGTTCATAAAAATAGACTTAAGATATATAATAATAACTAACATTTAATATTATTGTATGGCCATACGACTACTATAAAATTAGAAAATAAGTACATCTAAATATTATATTTTTTTTTTCTTTAAAAACAAAATAAATATTATATTACACTTATACTTAGACTAATTAAAAACTAATTGTAAAAGAATGTCCATAAAACTAACGTTATAGGAACATTCTTGTAAAGGGTGGTGGTGTAGCATGTGGCCAACAGTGTGTAGTATGCATTGCGATTCAAAATTACCGCAACATGCGGTACTGCAAGTAAGATATTTTGTGTGACTGTAATTTGACACTTGTACGTTTAATCAAGTGCAGCTGCACAATGCACTTAAATGAATAACATTTATTTACTGCATTTGTTTAATTGTAAATATAAGCAACCCAAAGTATCTGTTGCTTTTAAGTATGCACTCGTTTAACTTTAAAACTGTTGAACACATGCCATACATAAATAGTTGGAAGCTAAATATGCTTACCCAACAATAATATATATTTCTATTCCTTTACTCTTATGTTAAGGTACCCCCTAAGAATTATTCTCATAATTAGTATATAAGCCAATGTTAATTTAAGCAATCAATTAATAGTTTGCCTTCAATCGGCATTACTAATTCATACTGGCATTCATCTGCCTTTTACTTTTATTTGCCAGTGGCGTTTATTAGCGCCGGCAATTTAAATACTTCCAAGTACAATAAAAATACTACCCAAACACTAAGAATAACTAAATTGTTTTAATCATATTACATGGCGATCCTGCCAGTCCTGGATTACAAAGTGCTTTAAAGTTAGCACCAAACGGAACCTGACGGTCAGAAGAGTGTTTAAGCAAAAAAAAAACACTGAGAAGGAAGCGCCTGGCCAAAAGGCGTCAATAACTAATGGAACGCTAACCGAACTCAGCAACAACAAGAAAATCAGCTGGGGCAAACAATACAACACAACAAAGATGAAATATAAAAATATTGAAGAAAGAACAACTCTACAAAAATGAGGAAAACTGAAGCAACAAACACAGGCCCCAAACCACTAACCATTACTGAATACCGTAAAAGACAGCAAAACAAGAAGGAGATCGAACTGACCAAGATTCCAGCTGTCATCAGGCCAAGACACCGGAGAGGAGGAAAAATTGTTCGTTTGCGCCGTAAACTGGCAGCACTCAGGAATACTGTTAACCAAACTCCACCACCATCCTGGGACATTGCATCCGAAATATGGACGCAAATCGGCCGACTTGAAGCCGAAATGGATCAACACAAACACAAATAAATTTTTTTAACAATATTTTTTTTTTTCCAAATTAAATTTTTTTATATAAATAAATAAAGAAATCTTTTTTTACACATGTATGCATACATACACTTATAATTTTCGCATGAAGTATGTATATGAAAATAATACATTACAAACATATACAACATGAATTTTTAAAACACATGCTGAAATACACATAATAATATTATATTCAATATAAAAATAAAAAGATCACAAAACTTTTTCACTAAAAAAAAAAAATACACTAACTTTTACCGGCAAATTAAATAAAATCCAATTATGAAATAGAATTTCACAATAAAAAGGAATGTCAAAAATTTTAAAAAATCACCACACTGAGGTGAATAAATGAAACACTATGGTAGCTATTCCAGAAAACGCGTCGAAGAAGTGAAAATTTACATGGAAACAAAAACAAAATTTCAAGAGTTGTTTTTGCTTTTCAAACAATTCTAAAATTAAATATACGTGAGAAATTTAACGCGTTTCTCTCTCTATGAAAAGCGGTAAAATTTATTTGATGAACAAAAACAAATTTTTAAATGTATTCAATTTTGTTTGTGTTTTCCATGTAAATTTTCACTTCTTCGACGCGTTTTCTGGAATAGACACCTATATATATAAGTTAGAAAATATGAAAAGTAAGAAAATAAATAAGAGTTGCCATAGTGGATCAAAATAAAATAGAATTTAAAAATAGTATTCATATGCGACTAAAAACTTTTCTGTACTAAATGGAATCTATAGACAAATTTATAAACGAATTAGAGAAAATTGCAGTAAATATTAACAAAAGTAAAAATAGAGTTTACACCGAAGAATATAAATTAGAAAAATTAAAACGTTTGCAATTAATAAAAACAGAATTCGAAAAATATTCTCAATCATTAATTAAAGAAAATTGCGAAAAATTAATTCAGAAATTTGAAGAAATATATAGTAGAGTGTTACCACTTATAAAAAAAAAATCTTCTAACTTAATAAAATTGTAAAATTAAATTAAATTTTAATTAAAAAAAAAAATAATTAAAGTAAATTAATAATTACATTTTACTTTTTAATAATTTGAAGACAAATAATATACGTAAAAATATTATTAAAATGGAAAAAGAACAGTCAAAAGTTATATATTTACTGTTAATAACTATACTTCTTACTTTAAGTTATAAAAAAAAAAAAAAAAAACATTTTTTTTAAACATGCCAAAAATAAGATATAAGGCAAAAATATACAGCCAAGGCATTAATCGCCTAATGCTAAAATCTTTAGATAATATTAGAAATAAAATGTCACCATAAATAATCATACAACCCATTTTTGTGGCAGTGAAATATATGTGAATACAAATAAGCAGCATTAATAATAATAAATAAAAGCCCAATATGACGTCAGAAGAAAACTATTTACTAAAGGGAATCTTGACTTAGGACAAGTTTTCCCTAGGCTTGAAAAAATGGCCGGTAAATTATATATAATGTTCATTAATGGGAATATTGACTTAGGACAATTTTTCCCAAGGCTTGAGAAAGTGGCCGGTGAACAAATAGGCACCAAACGAGAAAATTTTAGAATTTATCTCAATTAAATAATTTATAAATAAAAGGGCATAAAAGTAGCGCTACTACTTAATGAGGTGACCTATATAAATGATAAGAATGCTAATGCAATTCTTGATCTAATACCACGATGATCCGATAGATGGATTGTGGAATATATCGAACAATAGAAAAATAAACAGGTATTACTAATGTAAAAATTGATTAGAAATATGCTAAAGCTTTTCAAATTGTTGTACACATTTAAAACTCTCAATATAACTTGGAGAAGTCTATTGAGACACATTTTACTACTGCCATAAAATTCAAAATTCAAAAAAGGGTTAAAGGTTGACAATATAAAATTATTACAACAATTTTTGGGTAATAATCATTTAAAACTGTTTTATTCTTGCCTAAAAGTCTAATGAAGACGTTCAATTTAGTCAAAGGTACAGAGTGAAAAGTTATTTGATTTTCAAACTAGTTTAATAACATAAAATTTATGAATATACACATACATATATTTTTCTAATTAAAATTTTATTATTCAAGAAAAAGACCCAAAATAAAGAAAAAGTAAAACAAAATTGTAATTAAGATAAAAATATAATAGAAGAAAATTAATCAGAAAATCCTTTATATTGATTTTAGTTTTAAAGGTCCGTATAAAATTAAGAAAATAGATTTAAGAAATAATGTTACCATAGTTGATAAGAAAACTAATAAACAACAAGTAGTTCATAAAAATAGACTTAAGATATATAATAATAACTAACATTTAATATTATTGTATGGCCATACGACTACTATAAAATTAGAAAATAAGTACATCTAAATATTATATTTTTTTTTTCTTTAAAAACAAAATAAATATTATATTACACTTATACTTAGACTAATTAAAAACTAATTGTAAAAGAATGTCCATAAAACTAACGTTATAGGAACATTCTTGTAAAGGGTGGTGGTGTAGCATGTGGCCAACAGTGTGTAGTATGCATTGCGATTCAAAATTACCGCAACATGCGGTACTGCAAGTAAGATATTTTGTGTGACTGTAATTTGACACTTGTACGTTTAATCAAGTGCAGCTGCACAATGCACTTAAATGAATAACATTTATTTACTGCATTTGTTTAATTGTAAATATAAGCAACCCAAAGTATCTGTTGCTTTTAAGTATGCACTCGTTTAACTTTAAAACTGTTGAACACATGCCATACATAAATAGTTGGAAGCTAAATATGCTTACCCAACAATAATATATATTTCTATTCCTTTACTCTTATGTTAAGGTACCCCCTAAGAATTATTCTCATAATTAGTATATAAGCAAATGTTAATTTAAGCAATCAATTAATACTTTGCCTTCAATCGGCATTACTAATTCATACTGGCATTCATCTGCCTTTTACTTTTATTTGCCAGTGGCGTTTATTAGCGCCGGCAATTTAAATACTTCCAAGTACAATAAAAATACTACCCAAACACTAAGAATAACTAAATTGTTTTAATCATATTACAATAATGCATTCGTTCATTGTTTTATATTTACCGCATGTCGATTGCGATTGCAGGTGCCGATACAAAAAAAAGTCAGTTCTATGAATTTTTATTCATACAGACTTATGATCGTTGAAGGTAAGAAAATCACATCTTGAAGTGTCGCCGTTTTTTCCATCAGTTCGCTGCTTACATGTATGTCAAAATTGAGACTGAACGATTGTCAAATATTCGCTTCAACCAAAAGCAGCTCCGATCTGAACAATACATTCACCTCCGCGATGCGATTATTGCCGACGGCAATGCAAACAATGTAGGAAGAATGACAATTTTGCCGGCCACTTACATCGGAAGCCCTCGCCACATGCACGAGTATGCACAAGATGCGATGTCCTATGTTAGACAATATGGCCGCCCCGACCTGTTTATAACATTCACCTGTAACCCTGAATGGATCGAAATAAATAAGGAACTGCTACCCAGTCAAACATCAGTAGACAGACATGACATCACTGTTAGAGTTTTTAAACAAAATAAAAATGTCTGATAGACTTCATCATAAAGTACCATGTGTATGGTCAAGTTCGTTGTTGGATGTACTCCGTAGAGCGGCAGAAACGTGGTCTACCTTATGCACTGATTTTGGTTTGATTCGTTGATAAAATCAGACCGGATGAAATCGATTCTATTATCTCAGCCGAAATCCCAAATGAAGCTCTTGATCCAAAATTACATACAGTGGTAACAAAGAATATTATCCATGGTCCATGCGGAGTTTTTAACAACAACTCACCCTGTAAGATCGATGGCAAGTGTTCCAAGCGATACCCGAGAGAGGTGATTAACGACACCAATGACGGATACCCGTTGTACCGTAGGCGATCAGTTTCAGACAATGGGCGATCTACAGTTGTGAAGGTTAAAGGGCAAGATATTAATGTGGACAATCGGTGGATTGTACCTAACATATTCGCCGATATTGTCCAAGGCTTTTGAGGCTCACATTAATGTTGAATACTGTAACTTTGTTAAGTCTATCAAGTACATATACAAATACGTAAACAAAGGTAGCGATATGGCTATTTTTGGTGTGGAAAATGCAAACGACGAAGTATCTCAATATCAGATGGGCCGTTATGTTAGCAGCAACGAGGCGATTTGGCGCATCTTTTCATTTGCGATCCACGAAAGATACCCCACAGTTGTACATTTGGCACTGCATCTAGAAAAAGGCCAACGAGTGTATTTTAATACAAAGAATGCAACGGCCATAGCGGCCGTTCGCATCTTGGTCGCATCTATAACGTGAATCCAAGGAACGACGCATGTTACTACATTAGATTGTTATTGGTGAATGTTCGTGGTCCAACGTCATTTCAACAACTGAGAACCGTTAGTGTGCATCTGTGTGCGACTTACCGTGAGGCGTGTCAACTCTTGCTCGAAATTGATGCGCATTGGGACAATATTCCGTAATATCATCATCACCTCATTAAATTCGCACACTGTTCGCGATTATCATATCCACATGCTCCCCTTCGAACCCAAACGATTTGTGGCTCAAATATAAGGACGAAATGTCCGAGGATGTTTTGCATCGTGTGCGTCACCAAACTTCAAATCCCACATTGCAAATGACAACAGAAATGCACAATGAGGCATTGTTAATGATAGAAGACATGTGTTTAATAATGTCGAATAAAGTACTGTCGGATTTGGGCATGATGTCACCTAATCGTCCACTACACGTTGCATCCAACCACGAGCTACGAAGAGAAGAGCAATACGATACAGAAGCATTAATAGAGGCAGTTCGTACAAATGTTCCTAAATTAACAAAAAACCATAAGCTTGGCAAAATTTTTCAAAGAATTCTTTCCATATTAGAAAGGCAAAAAATTTTTGCCAAGCTTACAGGTTGCCTAGAAATGAGATGGAATTGTACCTATCAAGAACTTGGTCCTTATTTTGATCTCAGTACTTTTTACGGCCGAAACTTTTTGGGTACGAACTTGGCCTTATTTTCACATTTATGTTTTTGTGTGGCTAACCATCTCAGGGATCCGCTTGTTAGGCTGGTCTTTGATCAGGTTTTTTGGTTAGTTGTTATACGTTTGATGATGATTACCGAACTGCTTCTATTGTCAATTTCAACCCACGTTTTATACCTATCAATAACCGTTGATTTTTGCTGCCGCCGCAATATTGCTGAGTGTGCGATTTTTAGCAATTATATGCAACCTCAACATATAAGCGTGGAACTTCCAGCCGATTGCGGTTCTCACGATATTGCAAAGTCAGCAGTATGTATGCAGCGCATGTTTTTGCTGCTGCTGATGTTTTTGTTGGTGGGGGGAAAATGACTCATAACAACGTCAGTATGTGTTTGCAGCGTATGTTTCGCTGCTGCTGATATTTTTGTTGGTTAGGGGAAAACGACTCATAACATCCCTCCCCCCTTGCGGACAAGAAACATCCTGTCTGAGGATGTGTAATGCTCTCCCGGGCCTTGATTGCATGAGGGTTCGCAGTTTACCATTAGTTGGTGACTGCTGAGTGTCTGTCGACTTGGTGCGTTTGCTGCGTCACCAAGGAAAAAATACGATATTGCTGGTAAAATACTGAGTTTGTTATTGACTTTGTAGTTGTCATTGGCGTTGTAGTGATTCCCCTTTTCTCAACGGTCATTCCATCTATGTATGTGTTGTGTTATCGTATATAGGTTTTCGGTTGAGTGAGGTTGATAGATGTAGGCTGCTGTTGATGATTGATGGATTCTTCATTGTTGTCGGGATGATAATTATTGGTTGATTTTGAAACACGGGTTAATATTTTTAATCTTATAACTAACAATTCTTTCTTACGTATACTTATATTATAAAAATTTCTTTTCTTATACATATATTGTTAACAATTCTTTCTTACGTATACTTATATTATAAAAATTTCTTTTCTTACATATTGTTAACAATTTCTCATTACTCTTATTTTTAATATGTATATATTTCTTTTAAGCCATTAAATACGAAATAGATTTCAATAAACTAAAATATATTCAATTTGGAACAGCATACATATGTTAATAATTCATACTTAATTTTTGGTATGAAAATACCCAAGAAATTTGTAACAGTAAAACAAAGAGCTATAGTACCAATGATGAAATTGACTACAAAATGGAACACATTTTTATTTTGAAAATAAAACCATAGTAAAGTTACGTATGGTTGTAATGTTATAATTATAATTGTATTAATTAATATAATTTTTTGTGCATTAAGAAAACAAAACGTTGTTTTGCCATACAAAATATTTCTTGTGCATATTTTGGGTGTTATATAAAAAATAGCGAATGTATTGTGTGTGACGATCAATGCTGCCATATTTTTTTTTTTAAATAAACTGCAAATTTAGAAAAAAAAACTGATTTTTTCGTAAAAAAAACTGCATATAGAACAAAAACCAAAAATTTATTGTTCATATATTTTATTTTATATATAAAAAAACTGCTTTACGTACAAAAAAACCAAATTTAAAACTGCTCAATGCTTTGAAAAACTGCAAAAAACAGATAAATCTGAACATTTCGTAACGCTGGTGACAATGACCGCCGATGAAAAAAATACCATACAATAGTTTTGTTCTGTTTGAAATAAGAACGACGACGATTCTTCTGCATGAGGCACCATCTGCCATTCAACAACAAAAATAATTATGAGGCGGACATAGCGCTATATGTTGGGTTAATATTTTTGCAAATACAGGAATTGCCACCTCTCTCCTCGTGCACCTAGAGGTTTAAAATTTACTTTAAAACCTAATCTCATACCTACCAAATATGCATAAAAAAATCTCATTAAAATCGGTCGAGCCGTTTCGGAGGAGATCACAAATGTTACAATGTTAATTTGCAACTTATTTTCCGGAATTGAAACTCATAAGACAATAGGATTAATTTTAGTTATTAATTTTTCTTTATTTACATTTTAATTGTTATTACTTAGACTAATTTTTATTTGTTTTATAACCATCTCAGGGAGCCGCTTGTTAGGCTGATCTTTGATCAGGTTTTTTGGTTAGTTGTTATATGTACGTTTGATGGTGATTCCCGAACTGCCTCTATTGTCAATATCAACCTGCCTTTTATAGCAATCGATGACCGTTGATGTTCGCTGCCGCCAGCGTGGTTATTCCCGCAATATTGCTGAGTGTGCGATTTTTAGCAATTATATGCAACCTCAGCATATAAGCGTGGAACTTCCATCCGATTGCGGTTCTCACGATATTGCCATGTCAGCAGTATGTATGCAGCGCATGTTTTTGTTGGTTGGGGGAAAATGACTCATAACAACGGCAGTATGTGTTTGCAGCGTATGTTTCGCTGCTGCTGATATTTTTGTTGGTTAGGGGAAAACGACTCATAACATCCCTCCCCCCTTGCGGACAAGAAACATCCTGTCTGAGTATGTTTCGTAGCCATACTTCTGGAATCAAGTCAAAATAGATGAGACTATGCTTCCGACTACCTTGGCGATATAGCTTTAGTAGCTCCCGGAGTAATATGTAATCATCTCCCGGGCCTTGATTGCATGAAGGTTCGCAGTTTACCATTAGTTGGTGACTGCTGAGTGTCTGTCGACTTGGTACGCTTGCTGCGTCACCAAGGAAAAATATGATTTTGCTGGTGAAATACTGAGGTTGTTACTGACTTTGTAGTTGTCATTGGCATTGTAGTGATTCCGTCCATGTATGTGTTGAGTTATCGTATATACATAGGTCTATGGTTGTGTGAGGTTGATAGATATTGGCTGCTGTTGATGATTGTTGGATTCTTCATTGTTGTCGGGATGATAATTATTGGTTGATTTTGAAACACGGGTTAATATTTTTAATCTTATAACTAACAATTCTTTCTTACGTATACTTATATTATAAAAATGTCTTTTCTTACATATTGTTAACAATTTTTTCTTACGTATACTTATATTATAAAAATTTCTTTTCTTACACATTGTTAAAATTTCTTATTTTTTAATATGTACATATATATTTCTTTTAAGCCATTAACCATAGATGTAATATGCAAGTTTCTACATGAAACTATTTTGAAAAAGTTTTCTATGGTAATAATTCTTGGTTTTTTAAAATGTCTCCTTTTTATATTTAATAATTAAATTGAATCACTAACAAGAATAGGGGTTTCATAAACATTTTGGTTTGTTATACTCAATCAGCTACAGATTTTTATGAATTTAAAATTTTTACATTTTTTTCTTATTATGTTTTTTAATTCTAATTATTTTGATCTAAAATTTTACTTTTCAAATATTTGTTATTTGTTTGTTTAATTGTCTGGTTGTTTATTTCTGAGTTTTATAAGTTAAGTTTGTATCATTATTTGGTTGCCTTTTTACTTTTGTATATATTTCTTTTAATTAATTATTACCAGTTGAGAAGAGTTGTTTTAAAAATAGATTTTTCATATATTTTTCGACTTTAAATTCTACTTAGTAATAAATTGTATTTATGTATGATAACTTTTTGAAGAAGAATAAATTTTATCTTGTTTAACGTTTTTCGTAAGTTTATTTTAATTCTGTATAAATATAAATCCAATTTTTCCTAATCTATTTTTACGATTGTAAATATAATTTTTTTCTATTAAAAATGTTCGGCCTTAATACAAGTCTTAACTGTTAATTTATAAGACAGCATTTACAGGTATTTAGAGAAATTATTAACTTTATTTTTTATGTGGCAGTTTTCTCTAAAAAAAATTAAGTAAGATATTTTTCTTAATAACAATAAACCTACAAGCAGTAGGAATGTACAATATATAACTTTGGTTGCTAACGACGACAAAAAAAATGAAGTAAACACAAACCTGAATACTACACAAAACACAAATACTCGTGAGCGATCATTGTCTCCGTACATGTTAAATAGCGATCAAGAAGCAACAACAATTGCACCTATTAGCAAACTTGTCAGCTTAGCTGTACAATCAAACAATAAATACCCAGGTGACCAACGTGCACAAAATTGTAAATGCAGTGAGTGAAAATAGTGATAATAAAATCCAAACTGGTATGGACAGATACATAACCGTGCTAAAAAGGGGAAGAAGTCCCAAATCAGCTGAAATAGCGTCAACGGCGAAAATGCCCAAAGATGGGAAAAATAATTTTAAACATTCTGAAAATCGTTTTGCGATTTTGAATGAACAAGTCGATAAAGACACAAGTACAACAAGGTCCACTAAACCACCGCCGATATATATAAGAGAACAGAACTCCAACTTTTTGGTAAAAAGCCTTATCTCATTAATTGGAGAAAATGAGTTCTATGTAACTCCAATTAAGCGTGGCAAAATCAACGAAACTAAAATTCAGGTAACACGAGAAAATAATTACAGGAAAATTGTCTCAGATTTTGAGACTAAAAACAACAACTTTTATACATATCAACTGAAGAGTGATAAAGGCCTAACAGTAGTTATAAAAGGAATAGATTCAAGCGTGGATCCGGAAGAGGTAAAGTCTGGGCTTGAAAATAGTGGCTTCAAAGTGAAAAATGTTTCAAACATTAAAAACGGAAAAAATCCCCCAACCTATTTTTAGAGTCGAGCTACAGCCAGGCGACTTGAAAATTAAAAAAAATGAATCGCACCCAATCTATAGCTTAAAATACTTGTTGCATCGAAGAGTTACCGTTGAGATGCCACATAAAAAATCTGGACCTATCCAATGCATGAACTGTCAAGAATTTGGCCATACCAAAACTTATTGCAAGTTGCCTACCGTTTGCGTTGTATGTGGCGAGTTACACAGTACCGCTAACTGTGACAAAATAAAAGGTGATACCAAAGCAAAAAAATGTAGTAATTGCGGCGGAAACCACACTGCCAACTATAGGGGCTGCTCTTTTTATTCTCTTTTTTAAACATACAATTTTAAAAGATAAATACAAAAGCATTTTCAACACACAAACATATACATACATAAACATACATAAGTATATATTTGTTATCATCTGTGTGCGACATATTTTTTCACAGAGTTTTCTTCTCTTGTACCTATAGTCAGTGATGTTAACTGTGCGGTAACTACCGTATTGTACGGTAATTTATACCTCCAAAAGGTAGGCATGTAATTACAATATTTGTACGGTAATTTTATAAAGCTTTAATTTTGAATCAAATCATATGTTATAAATTTATTAATTGCTTGATTGTTTGGTTTTATAAAAAAATTATTTATTACTAGTCTCTAGCAACCGCTGCACATATATATGTGTAAATAGCTTACACGTGTATATATGTATATAGCTTCGCGCGCTATATGTCCTCATATCCTGTAGCTTTTCCTTACCGGTGTTATTTAGTAAGAGTGGTGTAGATCGTGACGTGGAATACTACTATCGGTGCCTACCATGGTACTGTGCGGTTTTAGCCTCCGGCTAGGCTTCAGCCAATCGTGAGCTCGCTTAGGCGATCGACAGTCTAGATCTATAGGATTTGCTAATTAAATCTTTATTATTTTACAACAGGCTGCCAGTCAAGCATAACAAAAGAACAAAATTTGTTCGTACCACGAATAAATAGGTTGGATTTCCGCAACGACAAATATGACGGTATCTCAGATGAAGTCCGATACCACAAGCCCTCCCTATGCGTCAAAGATAACCCCCTTTGGCAACTCTACTTTCTTTTGAGCGCCCCTATTACGAAACCACTCATTTACCCGTTTACATTACCTTGCCATTTTTACTCCATGATGTAATTAATACTATGGACGAAATTCATTTTCAATATAACATGTTTGTTTTTTTCTATCAAAAAAATCACTTAAGCATATACATATGAACATATAATTTAAACATCAATTTTCAAAAAAAAAAATAATCTTAACGTTATTTCTACGAACCCGTTGTTACGTGTCCGCCGTATCTATATGAGACTGTTCTTACTTTATGTGACGAATCAAATTGGCGCGAGACCCTACCTGCTTGAGCTCAAGTGTGTAAGGCGGCGACGGCAAAACTGGATTTCAAATTTCAACGCGCAAGGTGTGTGGTCGGACAGGTACCCACGGCAGTATAACTACTACAGAATAGAAACACTATTGCATAGGTATATTAAACTAATATTATTTATCCGGTTTTATACCGGTGCTTGTGATTCTTGCTTTCCATTTGTTTTATGTAATCTAAATTTTTTTTTGTTTTTTTTTTTCAATAAAGGTGATAAATTATTAATAAACGGAATTAAATGGGTAGAAATATTCGGTGGTATTAATCATTCGAATTCTGAATTTTTGTTTTATATTATTTTGGCGCGTTAATAATATTCGGAACAATTGGTTTTATTTCAAAAAAAAAAAAACAATCATAAATTTGAAAATATAGTTGAATCTGACGTGGTTTAATTTACGTTTAGAAGTTTACTTGCCACAGCATATATGTTTTATACCTGACCTATTATTCTTTAGTTTCCGTTTTTTTTCTTCTTCTTTCTTTTGTATATTTCTATTTCACAAAGATGTTAAATTATTGACAGACCGAATAAAATTGGTTCAAAATATTCGGTAATATCAGTTATTCTAATTCTAACTTTTATCTTACTTTAAATCGGCAAGTTAATTATATTCGGAACGCTTGATTTTTTTTTATGACACGAGAAAGTAGCTTGGGAAATAAAACAACATTAAACACATAAAGAGATGTTCCTAAAATTTTGTTTTTCTTTTATTCAAAAAATTTGTTTTAGCATACCCAAATATGTATGTTGGTATTGCTTAAAGTGCACTTTGTATATTTCTTTTATCGTTGACTTTGCACGCTAGTTCTCGAGGGGTACAGTCGCCACAGGTGTTCGGCTGACCTCGTGCATTCACGGACCCCGATGTCCTCGTTTCTTATACGAAAATTTAATTTATTTTCTGCTTACCTATCTGCCGTTATACTTAACGGTTACTTGTTGCTATCTGTCCCGCTACTTGTACTCGTATACGTTTGGTCCTGTGGTATTGTTGATGTTCCCGCTGAAGTTAGGTTACGTGATATGGTGTTGATGTTCCCGCTTAATTAGATTATGTGATTTGGTGTTGATGTTGATGTTCCCGCTGAAGTTAGATTATGTGATTTGGTGTTGATGTTCCCGCTGAAGTTAGGTTATGTGCTTGGTGTTGATAATACAATTGTCCCAGTTGGGACAATGAGCTGTGCTTTTGGCTGTGTCTCTACGCAACACCCTGATACTAAAGCTCCGGCCGATGCACGCCCTCGGACGTGGCGACCGGGCAGAAAACTTCCGCGTGTGCTTGCTGATGACAAAGGAGGCTCGCCGGAGAATCGCCTGAAACTATTTTCATTTTTTTCTTTTTGACTTCGGCCTGCGCACTTACACCTTTTTTTATAGTTATTTAACTTACCAGTTGTTACGTACGCCTTCTTCTATGTTGGGTTCTGGTTTGTTCTTCTTTACTTTACTTTATTTTTTTCCTCACCCAGATACCTTAAGACGCTTGCTAACTTTCCTCTACTTAGACACACACAGAATGCGAAAAGCTCTGTATAACCACGCGCAAATAACTTTTTCAAGCCTAGCGTTGAAAAAAAATGTACTTCTACGCTTTAAAATAACCGTGTGCATATTTTCACCGCAACTGGTTAGCACTCACATTGCTGATGGTGGGGAACTCACAGAGAAATATGTATGTCTGTAAGTGGTTAATTGACATAACTATTTTTGTCACATAACAAACTCGAACAGGAACGGAAGTCCCGACGGCCGGATCCTGTTTCGAGAAGATTTCCTCAATGCCTTTCAAGCGTGGGGAAGAACCAAGACCCTGAGATTAAGAGTCTCATGCTCTACCGACTGAGCTAGCCGGGCAATGTGTACTATGTACGTGGCACCATGTGTTGCAAATCCTTTGCGTGAAATACGCCTACCGCTTTCCCGTTTAAGTTCTCAATCTCGTACAAGCTTTTTCCTACTTGCTTAACTACTCTACATTTAACAAATATCCTGCAGAGCTTCGCGTTCTCATTCTTCACTGCATCACTTAAGATGAAATTCCGACGCAAAATCTCCTGTCCCGGCGAAAACTTTACCTCTCGTGCTCGCGTGTTATATCTCGTGGCGCTTTTAACGTACGCGTCCTGTAGATTTCGCCTGACCTCGTCCCTGACCAACTGTAACGTGCTACTCTTGGGAAGAATTTCTATTTCACCATCCTCAAGCACACCGAGCTTCTTTGCAAGTTCGTATGCGCTAGCAAGTGTGATCATGTTTGCTCCGAACATGGCGAAATATGGGGAAAAACGCGTTGAACTGTGAACCGTAGACCGCAGAGAACATTCAATAGCGGAGAGATGTCGATCCCAATCGCGCTGTTCGATGGACACGTAAGCTCGAATCGAGGCAATTATCGATCGGTTCACCCTCTCTGAAGCATTTGCCTGAGGTGAGTATACTGCGTTCCGCATTTGCTTACATCCATATCGATACAAAAATGATGAAAATTCCGCGGAGACAAACTGTTTTCCATTGTCTGAATGAACCAACTGAGGTACGCCAAATTTATGAAAAATTTCACTCTCCATAAATTTTACTACATTTGTTGAAGTGGCCTTCCTCATAGCCTTCAGCAGAACAAACTTAGTTAGGTGATGTAAGGCAATAAAGATGTAGGCATTTCCCAGCTTTGACCGAGGAAAAGGTCCTATGAAATCTATAAAAACCTTTTGCCATGGTCTATAAGTAACTGTTTCGGATCCCATTACTGGGCGGAGGATTCTATTCGGTGCTTTAATTTCCTTGCACACAATACAACTGTTAATAAAATTCCGAACTTGTATTGCCATTCTGGGCCAAAAGAAATATTGCTTCAGTAACTCTATTGTTTTACCTACGCCACCATGTGACTTATTTGTCGGATCATGCATATTGGCAATCAAACTTTCCCTAAGGCCTGTCGGTACCCAAAGTTTCCAAATGAAGTTTTCGTGAACTGCGTTTCCGTCTGCTGGTATTGTTTTCTTATACATGTACAAATTTTTCCTGAACTTTCAAATCTGGTATCTGCTCATTATCCGCTTCTACGCGCGTTCTCAGCTCTTGATACTCTATACTCTGGAATTCTGTTGAATCTAAATCAAATAAAGGTTTTTCATTTACGAACATATTGATCTCGTCGGCCTGTAACCGTGATAGCGTATCAGCAACTACATTCTGCGATCCTTTTTGGTGTTGTATATCAAATTGGTAGCCTTGCAGCTTCAGACTCCAACGAGCTAGTCTGCCCTGAAAATCCTTTTGACCCATAAGCCATTTTAGTGCGCTATGGTCCGTCAAAACTGTAAATGGCATTAGTTCGATGAAAGGTCTGAACTTTTTTATTGCGCTTATGACCGCTAAACATTCTCGCTTGGTTACGCTGTAATTTCGCTGTGCGCTGGTTAGTTGTGCGGAATGAAAAGCAATTGGACGCTCTAACCCTTCCGCGTCGAGTTGAAATAGAACTGCTCCTAAACCTAGGTTAGAAGCATCACATTGAATATAAAATCTTTTATAAAATACTGGATGTGTTAACACTATGGTGGTAGTTAAAGCTATTTTAAGTTTCTTGAATGCGTCGATGGCATCGTCATCAAATGTGAAAATTTTTGATTTGCGAAGTGTTCGAGTGATAGGGGCCGTTATGGTTGCATAATCCTTAATGAAACGTCTAAACCATGATGTTAATCCAAGGAAACGACGTACATCGCGTGTACATTTCGGAATCGATATTTTAGTTATGCCTTCTATTTTCGAAGGATCTGCTTTGAGTTTTCCCTCTCCGACGATATATCCTAAATACCTTAGCTCTTTCCTACAAAACTTCGACTTCTTTATGTTTATGGTCACGTTAGCACGTGACAACAAATCTCCTACCTTCCTTAAAAGAGACATATGCGACTCAAAATCCGCGGACACAACTAATAAATCATCGAGATATACGAAGACCTTTTGCCGCAGCTCCGGCGGGATCACCCTATCCAATAACATATATAGTCGCTGGGCTGCGTTGCACAATCCGAACGGCATGACAGTGAATTGATAGTGTGGCCTCCCGGGAACTGTGAACGCAGTCTTCGGTCTGCTATCTTCAGCGAGCGGAATTTGCCAGAATGCGTCCTTCAAATCTATGCTAGAGATGAAATACGTATCCTGGAGTCTTCCTAAAAGTGCGTCAATATCCGAGAGTGGATACGCGTCCTTCACCGTGCATTCGTTTAACTTACGAGCGTCCAGACATAATCTATTTTTCTCTCCACGTCGAACTAAAGTTACTGGCGAATTCCACGGACTGTTGCTTTCTTCTACTACACCCAGGCTCATCATGCGATCCAGCTCCTTGTATATAAAGGACTCTACCGCTGGAGATACCGGATAGTGTCGTTGTTTAACTGGTGCCGCATCTGACGTATCTATTACAAATTCTTCCATCCAGGTTTTCCCCAGGCCATGTTCCTCAAAATCCAAAAAATGACTTTTCGCTTCCTTTAACATCAAGCTTTGCTCTGGTGTTAAAATGTGTGTTTCAGGATCTACCAGCTCCGGTTCGAAATTTATACTGCTAATTAACTCTGGGGCTATATGGAACAGTTTCCAAAAATCAATTCCACAACACATCTCGTTCTCCAAATCAAGTACTAAATAAATATCCAAAAATTCGATCCTTGGTTTCTAAATAATTCTTTAACCTCTCATGAAAAGGTTTACGTAAGCCTATACTATATTGCTGTGTTTCGTGTTGTTGGTTTTTATACTGGTGGGGTCTGTGTTGATTAAAATATTTACTACCGTGTTTGTTGATTTATCATGTTTCTCGGTCCTCGTATCTACTAGTCTATCGTTTGGCTCGAACACGATTCCCCAATCGTCAAGTTCGTGAATCGATTTCCCGGATTGCACTTGCTACATTGAGGCGTAATCACCCCCTGTGCACCACATTTAAAACAAAATAAAGATCTTTGAGGCGACGAACACTGCTTGAAAGTGTGACCACTGGTCCTACAATTCCAACATTGCATTACGTCGCTTGTATTTACGTTTGGTCGATGTAAGTATCTAGGACGAATATCCTCCACTACATTTCGGGGCGTTTCATCATCGTCCCACGATAATTCGTTTATTGTCCTATTAGGATAATTTTGTCTTACTCTGCGTTGCATCTCATGCTCAATGAGGTCTTCTGCTTTCCTGCATTTGCTTCGAAGGTGTTCTATTGAATAAATTTGTGCTGGGAATATCAGAGCTACTACCCTCGGCTTTAAATTCTTTTTGACGATATCTACTATCTTCCAGTCTGATAATGGCTCACGTAGCTGGTTCCTCAAACTTGGAATTGCGTCTATGTAGATGCTGCAACTTTCTTCGCGTTGCTGGGTCCTATTCATTACTCTACAAATTACGTCCATATTCGAGTGATACATTTGAAATTTCTGCACTATGTCCAACCTCATGTTGTTCCAGTTCATATTAGGTTTGTCCTTAATGTGTAGCCAATACCACTTTGATGCTTGTCCATCCAGCAAATGGTGAAAACCCTTCACGACTTCTTCCCATGGGCAATTGTAACTCCGTTGCAACTTCTCCACTCGAGATAACAATTACAATTTTGATAATAGCTTACTTGATATATGTATTTACAGTTTAGGAAAAAACTCTAAATACATTTGCATTAATATTTAAAGTACAATGTTTATTTACAAAACAAAAGGCTAATTCAAAAACATAACAATAACTGAAATAACCAAAACAATAAAAAATTCATGACAAAAGAGTCTACATACAGTCTTAAAAATCGAATACAATATATAATTTCTTTTAAATAAATAAAAGAAAAAATATATTTTTAATATTTTCTAGGACCACTTTGCGCGGAGGGTTGAACTGACATCGATGTTTCGAGACTAACCACAGTCTCATCATCAGAGTTGTCTACCGCTTAGACCTCACTGCCACCACGGCAGCTGCAATCACACTAGTTAAAGATCCTCTATCATTAATTGAATCTGCTGAATTAAATGTAAGTTTTTACACTACAGCTTTTATCATTTTTAATGGGTTGGAACTTTTACTATACTTTTTCAAAGTCTATCTTGTTCAAGTTGAGCTTTATTCTAGTGTTTCTTATTTCATTCCTAGGTGCTCCGTTATATATACCCCTGTTTTTTTTTATATTGTATAAACAACTGTGATGTACATACACATTCTTAGCTACGTGCCTTTAGTTTTATAATTAAGTTGTGAATTTTTTGCATTGAATTATTTCGTAGACGAGCTGGCTATTAACCGAACAACGATTAATCGATATCGTCGAGAAAACCGCCGGAAGGAAGCAGAAGTTATCCAGACCGAATTCGTAGAAAACGTAATTTAGTATTATTTATATTTAGCGATATAAGTACTTAGAAGTCATTCGTCTCTTCCCCTAAACAGCTTGCTGTACATTCTTTAGTTAATGTTTAAAATATTGTAACTTTATTATTTTTTATCAGATTTTTCTGAGTAATAGTTTAGTGAAAAGGTAATTTAGTGAAGAATAACATAAAAATAAGAAAATTACGAACCAAAATTGAGTTTTTTCCAAAAATGCCGAATAAAGTTCCTAATTTCTTATAATAAAACCTTGTCTTATTATTCAACTCAATTTTGGGTCCACTTGGAGTCGTCGGATCGAGCCCAAATTTTACATGGAGCATTGTGGCATAAAATCGAAACTTTTTGAAAAATAAGGGCAGGTCTAATGTGTATACATATGTGTGGACGTATGTGCTCTATGTATAAATAGGTATATGTATTTATATACGAGAAAACGGTAGTTAATAAAATAAAGAAACAAAGTAAATAACAATGCAAGTTGCTATTAAATTATACAGTGGCGGCGGTAACAATAATTTTTTATTTACGTGATGTCAGTGGGTTTGAACTCCACTTTACTTTTCACTTCCTATTTCCCCACAGATGGCGTTCACCCTTTCCTAGGTGCTGGTTTTGGGTATTTAACTTCCTTTTTTTTAATTTTTTTATTGTTTTTCTTAATTTTCCACTTTTATTTATGTCTTAATATTTCTTATCTGTTACCTGCTCTGTTCCCCGTGTTCTGGCCTTTTAAATTTCCTTGTTTGCATATGGAAATATCTGCACCTGTGTCTAAAATGAAGTACTGATTTTTATTTGTAATTTTGCAATTTATTATTATGGAATTTGGCGTATTTATTGAAAAATTGAAATATCGTGGCTTCGGATAACAATTTTCGTTATCCTGCCTCTCTAGTTTCCCTGTCTATATGAAATATTATTAGCATTTTGGCTTCTGCTGCTATTCTGTGAGTAGCTATTATTGTTGTTTCTGTTTCTATTTTGAGGAATATTATTTATGTTTCTATTATGTGAAAAATTATTATTTGAATGTGTGTCCCTATTGTTATAACTATGTATATCTGTTATTATTATTTTGCGATCTGTTATGTTGGTTATTGTCTCTAGTATTATTATTGTTGTGGTGAAAGTTGGGATTTTCGTGCCTGCGATTGTTATTAAAATTGTGGTGTGTACTATAATTTGCACGTTGGTTGTTGTCTTGGCTATTCATGTTACTGTGGTGAAAATTATGATTTCTACCACTATATTGGTATTCGATGTTGTCGCGTTGGCGAAATCATTGGGGGTTTGGGAAATTGTTGGGTATTCTGCCGCCAAGTCTAAAAATGTTATTGTTGTGTGTTGATTATCTTTTGCTAATGTTATGCATTTTTCTGATGCATCATTTAATGTTTTTGTTTACACGCTATCAATAGGGTTCTATACTGTTCATTTACGCCTTTCATAAATATATTAAGTGCCATTGTAGCATGTGGCCAACAGTGTGTAGTATGCATTGCGATTCAATAGTACCGCAACATGCAAGCATTGACAAACTGCAAGCAAGATATTTTGTGTGTGTCGGTAATTTGACACTTTGTGCAGTTAATCAAGTGCAGCAGCACAATGCACTTAAATGAATCACATTTATTAACTCCATTTGTTTGATTGTAGATATAAGCTACATAAAGTATCTGTTGCATTTAAGTATGCACTCGTTGAACTTTAAAACTGTTGAACACATGCCATACATAAATAGTTGGAAGTTAAATATGCTTACCCAACAATAATATATATTTCTATTCTTTTACTCTTATGTTAAGGTACCCCTAAGAATTATTCTCATAATTAGTATATAAGCCAATGTCATTTAGTTTATAATTCAATTAATAAATCATCAGTCTTAGGAGCTCCAACTATACAAGCTCTAAGACAAATTAAATAAAACAATTTTATTACATGGCGATCCTGCCAGTCTTCTTCAGCGAGTGCTACAAAACTGCACCCTGAAGAAGCAAGAGCAGCCTGCCAGTTTTCTTGGAGTGCTACTAGATTTGCACCCAGAAACAAGAGCAGAAGAAGGAAAGGGTCCCCAGCATTAAAGAAGCAAATAAAGGTCCGCCTGGCCAAAAGGTAGCCAATGAAGGATGACATCTTCAATAAAATATCACCTCCATCAGCCAGCCAAAATCATCTGAAGAGAACCAAGAAGACCACAAAATCACCAAAATATATATATATTTACATATATTTTACTTCATATGTATTTTAAATTTAATTAATTAATAACTTTTATATTAAAAGTGGTGCGCTAAAGTCGCACACTAGGGCCAGTAAGCGTTAACCGCTCGTGGCAAACATTTTTTTATTGCGTTTACAAAATAGCTCGCAGCTAAAATATTTTAAAAAACCTCATATTTACAAAAACACAAAAAAGGGGATTAAGAAATTTAGCAATGTTACTTAAATAAAAATTAAAAAAGTAACACTTAAAGAATAATTTTCAAAAATTCTGTTTGAATAAAATTAAACCTAAATAAGACCAACGTTTTAAAAATTTTTTAATGGGTAAAAAAAAAAAATTTTTTATGTTTATATCCTTAAGATGGATAGAAGTAAAATAAATTAATTAAAAATATTATAATTTTAATAGAAATAAGAATAAATTAAATTAAAAGAAAAATTTATAAAATTATTATACATAACTTTTTACACGGTCCTTTATAATGAATAGAAAACAGAAAAAGAGGGCAGCAAAATAAAAATAAATAAAAACTATTTTATTCAATAGAAAAACTAATTAGAGACATTAAATTAAATTATACTTATGGAATGGCAGGAAATACTTAACAAAGCCAGATTAATAAAGGAAGATTTTGACCGTTCTTATAAATGCCTAAACATTGACAGACCTACAAAAGAAGAAACAATAAAAATACATTTCGATAAACTTTTAGGTTGCTTGGAAAGAATAAGAACTTTATTTAATGTGCACTACAATAGACTTACAGTTTCACACAAAACAGCAGATTTAAAAGAAAAAATTTTCAAATTGGCAGCTAAGAAAGGGGTAGAACTTGACCTACCAACATCCATCCACGAAAATTCACCTCATAAATTCAGAACTAAACCAATAAATGCTAAAATGGGCCAAACAATAGTGGAATTTTTAAATACAGCCTCAAAGCTAATTCCAGACTTTGATGGCAGAGCAGAAAATTTACGCTCTTTCATAGATTCATTATCGTTACTAAATTCAATAAAAGGAGAACACGAATCCACAGCAGTATCCCTCATAAAAACAAAATTAAAGGGTACTGCAAGAAATCTTATCAACGATGAAGCAACAATAATAAACATTATAAATAAGTTGCAACAAACCGTTAAAGGTGAATCAGTAGAAGTAATATCTGCGAAAATAATGAACATTAAGCAAAGAAGTAAAACGGCGAATGCCTACTGCAATGAAATTGAAAGTTTAGCAAAATCATTAGAAAGTGCATATATAACAGATGGATTACCATCAGAATTAGCAACCAAATATTCAACACAAGTCGCTGTTAAAGCACTTACCAAAAACTGCAACATTGATAAAGTAAAGCTTATCATGGAGGCAGGCCAATTCAATAGCATGAATGATGCTATAAGTAAATTTGTCAATAGCTGCACCGAAGCCACAGGCCAACAGAATGCCATACTATATTATGGGCAAAAACATAGACCCAATAACAATTATCGTGGCAATAATACACGGTTGCATGGAAGAAATAATTTCCCACGTAACAATAATAGCAATAACAGCTATAACAACAATAATGACAATTATAACAGAAACCGACAAAGAAATAACAATAACAACAATAGTGACAATTACCGCCAAAGATACACCAATAACCGTAGGAACAACAACTACGTAAGAGCAACAGAATCTAATCAAAATGATTCGGAAAACTCCGAATTTCCCCTAAGACAAAATCAATAAATATCTATCATCTAAACCTCAACTTAAGTTTCTTTATAAATGTTCAACTAAATAATACCGACACTACACTCACACTTTTGGTAGACACTGGTGCTGATATTTCTCTAATAAAATCAAAATTTTTCAGATTAAACAAAATAAATACTAATGACACTACAGTTTTTAGTGGAATAGGACAGGGCAATATAAAATCAATGGGAAGTATATTTTTTGATCTAAAATTCGAAAAATTTTTAATACCACATAAATTCCAAGTGGTATACAATAACTTTCCAATACCATGCGATGGAATCATTGGAATGGATTTCATGAAAAAGTATAATTGCATGTTGGATTTTAACAAAAACAATGATTGCCTTATCCTAAGACCATTTAATATACCACACACAATCAATATACCAATTACAAATAACAGTAGCGAAATAACTTTACCACCAAGATGTGAAATAATACATCAAATAAAATTTAATAATTTAAACAGTGAAATTCTAATTCCTAATCAAGAAATTGCACCAGGCGTCTTCATTCCAAACACAATAGTTAACACTAACAAAGCATACGTTCGTTTTCTAAACACTAATAACACTAATGCCAAAATTAAGAAAAGTAACATAAAAACCGAAAAAAACTCTGATTATGATATAATAAAAGAAAATTCTTGCAAAAATATATCAAGAAAATCCGAAATACTAAAAATTTTGAAGAAAAATTTCCCGGAACAATTTAAAAATACATTAACAGAATTATGCTCAACATACAGTGATATTTTCGGTTTGGAATCAGAAAAAATAACAATAAATAATTTTTATGAACAAAAGTTGAGGGTAAAAGATAAAGAACCGGTATACATTAAAAATTATCGTATACCACATACACATAAAGAAGAAATAGATAAACAGGTCAAAAAGCTAATAGATGATCAAATTGTAGAGCCTTCGTACTCTGAGTACAACAGTCCAATATTACTCGTACCAAAGAAATCACTGCCCAATTCTGATAAGAAAAGATGGAGACTTGTTATAGACTACAGGCAAATAAATAAAAAACTAATTGCAGATAAGTTTCCATTGCCTAGAATAGACGATATTCTAGAACAGCTCGGCAGAGCAAAATATTTTTCTTGTTTAGACTTAATGTCAGGTTTTCACCAAATTGGCTTGGAGAACAAATCTAGGGACTTAACATCATTTTCAACAAACAATGGCTCATACAGATTTACTAGATTACCGTATGGTTTAAAAATAGCTCCAAATTAGTTTCAAAGAATGATGACACTTGCTTTTGCTGGTTTAAAACCAAACCAGGCTTTCCTATACATGGATGACTTAGTGGTTTTGGGTTGTTCAGAAAAACATATGCTTTCAAATTTAAAAGAGGTATTTGATTTGTGTAGAAAACACAACTTAAAACTTCATCCAGAAAATTGTTCATTTTTCAGGACAGAAGTTACTTATCTTGGACACAAATGTACAGACAAAGGAATATTACCTGATGATAGTAAATACGCAGCTATCGAAAACTATCCAACACCTAAGGATGCGGATAGTGCAAAACGATTCGTTGCATTTTGTAATTATTATCGAAGATTCATCAAAAACTTCTCAGAATATTCCAGACATCTAACGAAATTGTCAAGAAAAGGAGTACAATTTGAATGGACTAAAGATTGTGACAATGCATTCAAATATCTGAAAAAAGCTCTAATAAAACCCACACTACTTCAATACCCTGATTTCACAAAAGAATTTTGTATAACGACGGACGCAAGCAAACAAGCTTGTGGAGCCGTATTAACACAGGAATATGATGGAAAGCAATTACCAATAGCATACGCATCAAAATCTTTTACCAAAGGTGAAAGCAATAAATCTACAATTGAACAGGAATTGACAGCTATCCATTGGGCTATTACACACTTCAGACCATACATATATGGTAAACATTTTCTTGTTCGTACTGATCACAGACCATTATCATATTTATTTTCTATGAAAAACCCAAGTTCAAAATTAACAAGAATGAGGTTAGATTTGGAAGAATACAATTTTACTATAGAATATCTTAGGGGAAAAGATAATTATGTTGCAGACGCGTTATCAAGAATAACGATTGATGACTTAAAAGATATAAATATAAAAACTAATACGGTGTTAAGAATTACAACAAGATCTATGGCATATAAAAAGAAACAACAAAGTAATACCGAAAATATTCAGCATCAAATTAAAAATAATGATAAAAAGCCCAATATATATGTACCACTAAAGAACACTGACGTCAGAAAGTACTATAAATTAAAGATTACTCCTGTAAAATGTTACATCAAACGAGGAAAATCTATTATTACATATATAAATATAAATGATTTGTTTACTAATGGGAATATTGACCTAGGACAATTTTTCCCAAGGCTTGAGAAAGTGGCCGGTAAACTTAGTGTAGAGACACTACAAATGGCACCCAGTGAGAAAATTTTCGAATTTATCTCCATAAATGAATTTAAAAATATGGGCAATAAATATTTAAATAAATTAAAAGTAGCGCTACTTAATGAGGTGACCAATATAAATGATAAGAATGCTAAGGCAATTCTTGATATAATGCTGAAATACCATGATGATCCGATAGAGGGAGGACATTGTGGAATATATAGAACAATAGAAAAAATAAAGAGGTATTACTATTGGAAAAATATGATAAAAGACATAACGAAATATGTTAAATCATGTCAAAAATGCCAAAAATCAAAAACAGTAAACCATAATAAAAGTCCTATGACTATAACAGAAACACCAGAAAAAGCATTCGACACGGTGTATGTAGATACAATAGGGCCATTTCCAAAATCGATTAATGGAAATGAGTATGCAATTACTTTAATATGTGATCTTACTAAATATTTGGTAACAATACCAACACCAGATAAATCTGCAAGAACAATCGCAAAAGCGATATTTGAAAATTTTGTATTAACCTATGGTCCAATGAAAACGTTCATTTCGGACATGGGAACAGAGTACAAAAATTCTATACTGACGGAACTATGCACACTACTAAAAATTGAAAATATAACTTCCACAGCACATCACCATCAAACACTAGGAACAATAGAAAGAAGTCATAGAACTTTTAACGAATATGTTCGTTCTTATATATCTGTGGACAAAACGGACTGGGACGAATGGTTAAGATATTTCACTTACTGCTTTAATACGACGCCATCAACGGCACATAACTACTGTTCTTATGAGTTAGTATTTTCAAGATTACCAAACAATTTTAGACAATTTGCTAAAGTAGATAGTGTGACACCACTATACAATGTGGATAACTATGCCAAAGAGGCAAAATTTAGGTTAGAAGTAGCACATAAGCGCGCGCAAATACTTTTAGATAAAAATAAAATAAAACAAAAATTAAATTATGATAGGAATATTTTAGAACATAATTTTAAAATAGGAGATTTAGTTCTACTTAGGAATAATTCAGGGCATAAATTGGAAAAGCAATATAAAGGTCCGTATAAAATTAAGAAAATAGATTTAAGAAATAATGTTACCATAGAAGATAAGAAAACAAATAAACAACAAATAGTTCATAAAAATAGACTTAAGATATATAATAATAACTAACATTATATATCATTGTACGGCCGTACTACTATAAAACTAGAGTATAAGTAAATCTAAACATTATAATTATTTTTTTTCTTTTCTTTAAAAACAAAATAAATATTATATTACACTTATACTTAGACTAATTAAAAACTAATTGTAAAAGAATGTCCATAAAACTAGCGTTATATGAACATTCTTGTAAGGGATGGAGGTGTAGCATGTGGCCAACAGTGTGTAGTATGCATTGCGATTCAATAGTACCGCAACATGCAAGCATTGACAAACTGCAAGCAAGATATTTTGTGTGTGTCGGTAATTTGACACTTTGTGCAGTTAATCAAGTGCAGCAGCACAATGCACTTAAATGAATCACATTTATTAACTGCATTTGTTTGATTGTAGATATAAGCTACATAAAGTATCTGTTGCATTTAAGTATGCACTCGTTGAACTTTAAAACTGTTGAACACATGCCATACATAAATAGTTGGAAGTTAAATATGCTTACCCAACAATAATATATATTTCTATTCTTTTACTCTTATGTTAAGGTACCCCTAAGAATTATTCTCATAATTAGTATATAAGCCAATGTCATTTAGTTTATAATTCAATTAATAAATCATCAGTCTTAGGAGCTCCAACTATACAAGCTCTAAGACAAAAATAAAATTAAATAAAACAATTTTATTACACCATGCTCTCAGTCATTTTATATATAGCATTTTTAGCCTCTTGTGTCGGATTTTCTAATGCCTTTATTTGAAAATCGTTTAATTGTTCACCTAGCAGGACAATTTTTTCTCTGAACGAAGCTATGTTTGAATTATTTTGTTTTTGTGTTCCAAGCTCATTAAAAACTTTTTGTAGGGTTCTTGGATTAGGATACGATATCACCAATAAGTTTTTTAGATCAGTAAAGGTTGTTGGTCTGTTAGCACGTCCAATGGTGCTACGAACATTTGCATTTAATTTGAAATTGTAAACATATTTTATAAAAAGTTCTCTCTCTTCTGCAAGAATCATATCGTGTAATAGTTCTGTTTGCAACAAAAAGTCTTCCAACGCCTCATACGGACCCTTAAACAAATGTAGATTTTTACCTACGACGTTTATGTCAAAATGAGCCATATTTAATAAATTACCTACTTCTTCGTCTGATTTTAAATTGGTGTCTTTGCTTTCTTTTGTTAGAAGATTTCGTATAAGTGGTAACACTCTACCATATATTTCTTCAAATTTCTGTATTAATTTTTCGCGATTTTCTTTAATTAATGATCGAGAATATTTTTCGAATTATGTTTTTATTAATTGCAAACGTTTTAATTTTTCTAATTTATACTCTTCGGTGTAAACTCTATTTTTACTTTTGTTAACATTTATTTCAATTTTCTCTAATTCATTTATAAATTTTCCAGAGTTTCCATTTAATACAGAAAAGGTTTTAGTCGCATATAAATACTATTTTTAAATTCGATTTTAGTTTGACCCACTATGGCAACTCTCATTTATTTTCTTACTTTTCATATATTTTAACTTATATATATAGTGTTGCATATGTTCACTTCAATGTGGCAACTCTTAAAATTTTTTGACATTTCTTTTTATTGTGAAATTCTATTTCATAATTGTAGTTTATTTAATTAGCACGGTAAAAGTTAGTGTTTTTGTGAAAAAGTTTTGTGGTTTTCTATTTTTATATTAAATATAATATTGTTATATATATGCGAAATACACAAACTTATGTCTTATTAGTTTTTTTTCGTTCTTCACTGTATACACGCAAGAGCAAAGCAACAACACTTTCGTATGCTTTGCTGGTAAAACTTGACGACACCGATCATCAATGTACATTTTGTTTTTGTTTAACGTATGATATGAAATATATTTTTTGTGTTTTCTTTGCATGTATTTGTTTTTACAACAAAAAATTTTGAATAAAAATTTGTTTTTCTTTAAATGTTTGGTGTTTGCTCTTCCATAAGGAACTTGTGGGCACCGCGGATCTAGTGGCTCTTAATACTTGAACATACAAAGAAAAATTAGACTGCGCGGAGGGTTGAACTGACATCGATGTTTCGAGACTAACCACAGTCTCATCATCAGAGTTGTCTACCGCTTAGACCTCACTGCCACCACGGCAGCTGCAATCACACTAGTTAAAGATCCTCTATCATTAATTGAATCTGCTGAATTAAATGTAAGTTTTTACACTACAGCTTTTATCATTTTAAATGGGTTGGAACTTTTACTATACTTTTTCAAAGTCTATCTTGTTCAAGTTGAGCTTTATTCTAGTGTTTCTTATTTAATTCCTAGGAGGCAGCCTTTGGCTACCAATACTCTAGGGTTTTTTGGAAGGTGCTCCGTTATATATACCCCTGTTTTTTTTTTATATTATATAAACAACTGTGATGTTCATACACATGCTTAGCTACGTGCCTTCAGTTTTATAATTAAGTGGTGAATTTTTTGCATTGAATTATTCCGTAGACGAGCTGGCTATTAACCGAACAACGATTAATCGATATCGTCGAGAAAACCGCCGGAAGGAAGCAGAAGTTATCCAGACCGAATTCGTAGAAAACGTAATTTAGTATTATTTATATTTAGCGGTATAAGTACTTAGAAGTCATTCGTCTCTTCCCCTAAACAGCTAAGTATTAATAAGCCGCTTGCTGTACATTCTTTAGTTAATGTTTAAAATATTGTAACTTTATTATTTTTTATCAGATTTTTCTGAGTAATAGTTTAGTGAAAAGGTAATTTAGTGAAGAATAACATAAAAATAAGAAAATTAAGAACCAAAATTGAGTTTTTTCCAAAATTCCGAATAAAGTTCCTAATTTCTTATAATAAAACCTTGTCTTATTATTCAACTCAATTTTGGGTCCACTTGGAGTCGTCGGATCGAGCGCAAATTTTACATGGAGCATTGTGGCATAAAATCGAAACTTTTTGAAAAATAAGGGCAGGTCTAATGTGTATACATATGTGTGGACGTATGTGCTATATGTATAAATAGGTATATGTATTTATATACGAGAAAACGGTAGTTAAAAAAATAAAGAAACAAAGTAAATAACAATGCAAGTTGCTATTAAATTATATAGTGGCGGCGGTAACAATAATTTTTTATTTACGTGATGTCAGTGGGTTTGAACTCCACTCTACTTTTCACTTCCTATTTCCCCACAGATGGCGTTCACCCTTTCCTAGGTGCTGGTTTTGGGTATTTCACTTCCTTTTTTTTAATTTTTTTATTGTTTTTCTTAATTTTCCACTTTTATTTATGTCTTAATATTTCTTATCTGTTACCTGCTCTGTTCCCCGTGTTCTGGCCTCTTGAATTTTTTCTGGACCACGTATAGAAGGAATCTTTCTAGTCTTTGCACAAACTTCACCACATTTATTATTTGGGCAATCTAAATACATTGTGTAATCATTAAACCCTGTATCTACCCACCATATAAATTTCAAAACCCTTACCGAGCACATAACAGGCACTGTTTTTTGGATTTTATTATACCCTTCACCAAAAATGGTAAGGGTATTTATAGGTTTGTCATTACGTGTGTAATTTCCACAATATTTATATGAGGTCCATATAGTATATATATTCTGGATCCTTATAGATAGGGAAGTTAACTGAGCCCTGTCCGTCTGTCCGCCTGTATAGCTGTACGGCTGTATTTCTGTCTGTACGTGAAATCCATTTTCTGAAGAAATTAGAAGAGCTAGAGAATTGTTTCTTAAAGTAAAATGTAGGGATTTTTCTAAGGATGCTTCGTATTGAAAATCAGCAAAAATAAAAATATCGATTCTGAAATGGATATATATACAAATAAATGAAGATATATATATATATATATATTCATTGCAGAAATAAATTTATTAATATACTAGGTGCCTCAGTAGTATTGAATACGGGGGCAAGCCCTCCCTTCCTGGGACCGAATCTTCCAAAAAATACAATTTTCTTGGTCCCCCAAAACCCACACACACTCACCTCACGATACCGTCTCACATATCCTTGCCCGAACAATCAAAATTAGCACGCAGACATTCTGTTTTTTCTATTAATATTAAACTTAGATACTTTATTTATAAACAAAATTATTGAAACTTAAACTAATAAAATTGGTTAACAACATAAATTTTATGAATAAATAAATGGATAAATAACTAAATAAATAGTAAAATAAATAGTAAAAAAAAAGTTATCTTAATTACTCTATATATTTAAACAAGAATAACAAAACACACAAATGCAAACAAGATACACAATCACAGGAAAATAAACAATAATTTATATTGCCCCCCTGTGGGCTAAACGCATCGTTTTAACAATAAAAAGGAATAAATAATAATTTTAAATAAACTAAACTTTAAATCTAAATCTTCATGGTGTTTAATATAACTTAACCTATACAATAACGAAAACCTGCCACTGCCTAAATAACAACAAAAAATATACGTTACTTTTACTCAGCTGTGCGCCAACCACAAATTCCTACACCTGTTATTTCCCTTGCCCTTCTTAGTTTTCTTTTTTTTTTTCTTCTTTTTTTTTTCTTTTAATTGGGCCCTGTGCTATATACCCTACCTAAAGGAGCTCTCTTAGGCGGATTACTTTTCCCTTCCAAATTTTGGGATCTCCTAGTACGGGAACTCTAAACAAAAAATAAATAAAAAAAAACTAATCCACAAACTTCGGCAGTATTTCGGCACTCTAACGCGCTACAATACAAACTGATACTATATATTTTTGCTATTTAGGCAATAACACGTAATAAAAATAAAATACTTAACATAATCTAAAAAAAAATTTTTTGGTTCTTTTAATTATTTGTTTTTTTTTTTTTTGTTCTTATTTTATAAAAATTACACCGCTATGCCCCGTTCTGTGCTATACATATAAATAACAAAGGAATGTGCGGAATTGGCACTAGCGCTACTTAATTTTAGTGGCACTTTGTTGTTACAGCAGCGGAAACCAAATTCTTCTAAGTTTATAATGTTAAACAATTTTACGCCAAAACAAAAACAATGTTCTTTATTACCTTTTTATTTTTAACTATTTCTTCTTCTCACCGTTTCCTGGCCTGAATCCTTTGCTTCAAATTTTCGGTTTCCTTTTTAAATTGTCCTCCTTTTTTTTTCTACAACTATTACACACCCAAAAATTTAATTAGATTTTTCCTATCTGACAATTAAATTTTAATTTTATTTTTACCTTGTTTTGTTTGTTTTTATTTAATTTTTTTATTTTTTTTATTTCAGATTTTCTCTACTTATATTTTTAGGTATGCCAGTTTATATGTTGTTTTGATTTTATTTCCGATTGTTTATATATTTTTTTTTTCCAAATTTTACAAAAATCACAACACTAGACTTATTAAAAATTTTATGTTGTTTTATTAAGTTGTTGATATGTGGACGACTCGTTTAATATTGATCTTCTCGATCTCTATCAATATATCTTAGACCTGATTAGACGTGCAATGGTGCTATTTTTGTGACCTCTAGGAATCTTGACAACCCTGCAATTGCTACTACTACGTTTTTCATTCACAATAATATCCTATTATTATTAAGTACAACTGATAGCTGTCATTTTTCATAATTCATCTAATCTTGCTGGAGGGACATTTACCGATTCTCAATTTTTAAATTATATTTTATGACAAACAAATAAAAATAGCAACCACAACCAAAAAAACAAACACCTAAAACAATACCACATATATACACAATCACGATCAATAGGAATCCACAATCAATCATAAACAAACATAATACAAGACAGCCCCAACAAAACAGACACATTAGGGTAGTCCCTATTCTCCATGTTGCAAGCCAGGCAACCGACGCAAAACATTGAATAAAAACAAAAATTGTTTGCGTTTATCGATGCTGTGGGGGGAAGTAGCAAGAGAAAAGATCACAAAAATTTTAGGCATACATACATATGTACGTACATAAGTATGTATGTAGTAAGAATTTTGTCAAGTTTATTTTGTTGTTGTTTTTGAAACATTTTTGTTTTTTTTAACTCTACTAGAAATTATTTTCCACAGAAATTATGGTTTTTTTTTTGTTGTTTACACATATAAATGATGCTTATTGAGAAATGTGTTTGTGTGTGTGTTATATTTCTTGTGCAAAGCACATTCAATAACAATATTAACAACTAAAAGCAGTTTCTTGTTTTCATATAAATCATGTGCAAATAAACAGTGCAAAGCCAATGCGACCGATTTCTATGGCTGTAGGGTAAAATTAAGCTTTTTGTTATTGTTTTATTGCATTTATGTTGATTCGCACCGAACTATGTATACTCATTTGTTTTATTAAATATTTTATTTTAGAACTTTCAATTGTATATGTAGTTAGAATATCTATGTATGTACATATGTATGTATATGCATAAATCAAATAAAACGTGCGCTTACCTGAGTTCGAAAACCATAAAATTTATTATTTTGTTTACAAAACTATTATAAAATTTATTAAAATCTTTTTAATAAGTGATAACTAGCACAAGAAATGTAATTAATTTGTATTTGTATGTTTCCCACGAGGAATGCTTTCGTAAAAGTGTAAGAATTAATAAATTTAGCATCTCCATTCTGTGCTTATAGCATACGTTGGTTTCTTGAAACCAAAAGGAATATATTGTATTTTTGGTGCAATTTATACATTGCTCAACAATAGTTTTTTTTTATGTTATTTATTTCTTTGGATTCAGAAAAAATTTTTTCGAAAACTTTTATATGAATCTTACATACTGCAAAAAATAAGTCTGATGGAGCACACAAACTTCCAAAATCTGAATTTTTATCATGATTTTTTGCATGTACAAACATTTCTGATGGCTATGACAAAATTTGCGCGGGTTTTATTATATCCATACGGCAGCGAGCACAAGATATCCGTTGAGCTATGTAACCAACGAAATAGCGGCTTGATGTTAACTCTATTGGAATTTTTTCAGAGTTAAAACAATCAGCATCTTCATTAAAATAATCTTCATTTTCGGCTAATATATTTGTAACATCTACGTCAGGAATGTGAGTACTTTCTGATGTACTGCCACTTCTTTGAGTATCCTCTAAAATTGTTTGAAACTCTATAGGTAAAAATATCGCATCGTCTTTAGCACAATTCGATGAGGTACTAAATTGAGTTATTTTTAGAGATGACAGTTTAGCTATTGTGACATTTAATTCATAAACCGAAGGATTTTTGCAGTGCCCGCCCTTGGCACGTATATATGAAAATAAGTTTTCCAACGGATCTTGATTTAAATGGCTTGTTATACTCTTTTAGAGAGGAGAAAGAAAATTGTTTTATAAATAGCAGAGTTATTAACAGATTTCCAAAAATAAATTTATGAGACCCAACTGCAGGCAACACCTTTCAAACAAAACAATAATTTTGAAAATCTGTTTATTCAAAAAGCAATTTTTTCTATTTCAAATTCAAAATAATATATATGTACATATATAGCCTATATTTCAAGTTATACACTTTTAACATATCTGCGCGAAATTTCATTTAAATCGGTCCAGTAGTTTCGGAGATTAGCGAGAACAAACGTCGTGACACGTTATTTTTATATATGTATGTAGATATACATAGTTATATAAATTTCCAATTTTAAATAATATTAAATTCGGTGCGAATCGATGTTCTTGCAATATTACAACAATAAAATACATATATTTGCCATTCAAATAAGAATCAGCGACATTAGCTTTACGTATCTTATGTCCACATACATATATTGTGCGAACACAAAACGAGCCTTTGCTTCAAAAGCGTCATAATTCAAAATATGTCATTTTTGAGCTAATATATATATATATAACTAATCGCGATTTCAATTTTTATATTGTGCAAAATTTTCATACAAATATGAAAGATATTTGTATTTTATTATTCTCTTGGGAGAAGAATATTTTACCATTGATTTATAAGTAGGTAAATTCTAGACTTTAAATTCGTTTCCTGCCAAACAAGCTTTTTTGAATTATGACTCTATTGCAGCAAAGGCTCGAAAAGTTTTTTTGTTTGTTTATATGGAATCTTTCGTTTGTTTATTATATGTATACACATGCACACATACTTGCCCTGAAGTAATCCTGGAGGCAAGTGTCTCCAAGTCACCACTTTTGTCAACAATATTGGTGACTATTAGGCGACATTGTCAATAAAGCGTCGACAAATTTAAATTTGGCTTTGATGACAAAAAAATTTGTGGTGGCGAAAGATGGCAGATAATGTGTCGGTTAAGGTAAAAAAATATGCATTTTCATTACCGACATCTGCTTTAGAAAAGCACCAAAAGCGTAGACTATAATTTCTTAATTGAACTAGTGAATCAATGGTTCCAATGTCTACAAAAGAACTACCTAGTCAATAGTACCAATGTCAGTAGTGGATTTTCAATGCCACGTAAATGTTAAATGTCTATAGTAAATAACATTGTCTGGGCAAAGACTATACATAGATATACACAGAAGATCCAATTTGTTCTGCATACAATACGTGAATAATATTATTCGAATTTGTAAAGCCCAACGAACACAATATAAAGAGCCCAACAAACACAATTATAAAAACTTTGATGTACGTTGTTTATTACTAATCGTATATGTAAGTATATAGTATATAATTTTAGCTTACAATCTGAGGCTAAGTTTTGAATAATTGTTTTTTTTTCTTGTTTAGAAAGTCAAAAGAAATTAATTGTTTTTTAAATGCTAGTGGACTAAGAAAAGTCTTGATCACATAATATTATTAATTAGTACATACATACTTATCTGAAAACAAACCTGTTTGCTTGGTGGGAAAAATATTGGCAATGTAAACATATCAATAGTTGTATATACTTAGATAGGTATGTATGTACATATGTACATATATTCCATAAAATTAACTGCTAAATTAATGCTAAAAATAAAAACCAAGAAAATGCTTAAAATACCCACATGGTAAAATAAGAACCTTGCAAAATACTTACAGAATATTAGCAAAAAAAATGTTTACTTTACTCTACTTATAGTGAATAAGAATGAGTAAATACAAATACTCTGAGCGTATAAAGAGAATAAATGTTGTGTTTGTTTTTTTTTTCGTTTTGTATTTACTTGCTTTGATCCCCTTTTGTACTTGGATTTACTCTGACAATTTTTAAAAAAGCAAATGTTTTTGAATTTAAATGTACTTAGTGCAAAAGCCTAGTAAACACACGTACATAAACAATGTTCATAAGTATGAATTGCTTTTGCGGAGAGTTTCTTTCAATTTTGGTATTTTGCTCTCCGTTGATGAGAATTCTATCATGAGTCATACACAAAGTGATTTTCGCAAAATCACATCCTGAATTTAGCAGTGGCAACACAATGTATGGCAGTGCAACATCTTTATATATCTATAGTCTTTGGTCTGGGGTATGATAAGTCACCAGTACTGATGACAATGGCAGTAGTGAATCAGTACAGTTTCACTATAGACATTTCCTGCAGGGTGTGTATGCAAAGACACAAACGTATGAACACATGTATACATATCTAAATGAATAGTAGAGACATGAGAATAATAAATTCTCTGAGAAAATAAATGACTCTCTTGAAAAAAGTGGTTTTTGTACTAAAACCACCAGCAAATTAAGCATTTGCCGTACAATGTATGGCCAAAGACTATAAATATATAAAGATGTTGCACGTAGAACATTGTACGGGAAATGCTTAATTTGCTGGTGGTTTTAGTAGTAAAACCACTTTTTTCAAGAGAGTCATTTATTTTCTCAGAGAATTTATTATTCTCATGTCTCTACTATTCATTTAGATATGTATACATGTGTTCATACGTTTGTGTCTTTGCATTCACAAGTATGTGTGCATGTGTGTACATTTAATAAACAAACGAAAGATTCCATATAAACAAACAAAAAAACTTTTGGAGCCTTTGCTGCAATAGAGTCATAAATCAAAAAATCTTGTTTGGCAGGAAACGATTTTAAAGTCTAGAATTTACCTATAAATCAATGGTAAAATATTCTTCTCCCAAGCGAATAATAAAATACAAATATCTTTCATATTTGTATGAAAATTTTGCACAGTATAAAAATTGATATCGCGATTAGTTATATACATATTAGCTCAAAAATTACATATTTTGAATTATGACGCTTTTGAAGTAAAGGCTCGTTTTGTGTTCGCACAATATATGTGGACATAAGATACGTAAAGCTAATGTCGCTGATTCTTATTTAAATGGCAAATATATGTATTTTATTGTTGTACTATTGCAAGAACATCGATTCGCACCGAATTTTATATTATTTAAAATTGGAAATTTATATAACTATGTATGTATATGTACATACATATATAAAAATAAAGTGTCACGACGTTTGTTCTCGCTAATCTCCGAAACTACTGGACCGATTTAAATGAAATTTCGCGCAGATATGTTAACAGTGTATAACTTGAAATATAGGCTATATATGTATTATTTTGAATTTGAAATAGAAAAAATTGCTTTTTGAATAACCTGGTCATTTATAAACAGATTTTCAAAATTATTGTTTTGTTTGAAAGGTGTTGCCTGCAGTTGGGTCTCATAAATTTATTTTTGGAAATCTGTTAATAACTCTGCTAGCTCAACGGATATCTTGTGCTCGCTGCCGTATGGATATAATAAAACCCGCGCAAATTTTGTCATAGCCATCAGAAATGTTTGTACATGCAAAAAATCATGATAAAAATTCAGATTTTGGAAGTTTGTGTGCTCCATCAGACTTATTTTTTGCAGTATGTAAGATTCATATAAAAGTTTTCAAAAAAATTTTTTATGAATCCAAAGAAATAAAAAACGTAAAAAAAACTATAGTTGAGCAATGTGTAAATTGCACCAAAAATACAATATATTCCTTTTGGTTTCAAGAAAACAACGTATGCTATAAGCACAGAATGGAGATGCTAAATTTATTAATTCTTACACTTTTACGAAAGCATTCCTCGTGGAAAACATACAAATACAAATTAACGAGCGCAGAAAAACTTAAAATTTTGAAACAATAAAACATATGCTCAATCCAGAAAAATTATTAAATATGTACCAATCAGCAAAAATAATTACATTTCTTGTGCTAGTTATCACTTATTAAAAAGATTTTAATAAATTTTATAATAGTTTTGTAAACAAAATAATAAATTTTATGGTTTTCGAACTCAGGTAAGCGCACGTTTTATTTGATTTATGCATATACATACATATGTACATACATAGATATTCTAAATACATATACAATTGAAAGTTCTAAAATAAAATATTTAATAAAACAAATGAGTATACATAGTTCGGTGCGAATCAACATAAATGCAATAAAACAATAACAAAAAGCTTAATTTTACCCTACAGCCATAGAAATCGGTCGCATTGGCTTTGCACTGTTTATTTGCACATGATTTATATGAAAACAAGAAACTGCTTTTAGTTGTTAATATTGTTATTGAATGTGCTTTGCACAAGAAATATAACACACACACAAACACATTTCTCAATGAGCATCATTTATATGTGTAAACAACAAAAAAAAACCATAATTTCTCTGGAAAATAATTTCTAGTAGAGTTAAAAGAAACAAAAATGTTTCAAAAACAACAACAAAATAAACTTGACAAAATTATTACTACATACATACTTATGTACGTACATATGTATGTATGCCTAAAATTTTTGTGGTCTTTTCTCTTGCTACTTCCCCCCACAGCATCAACAAACGCAAAAAATTTTTGTTTTTATTCAATGTTCTACGTGCAATATCTTTATATATTTATAGTCTTTGGTATGGCAGTGTTACATCAAAGACTATAAATATATAAAGATATTGCACGTAGAACATTGTACGGGAAATGCTTAATTTGCTGGTGGTTTTAGTAGTAAATGATGAAACAGAACTGGGGCTTGACGTTTTTCTTCATACAATTTGGCATATAAAAGACGCGGCTGAAAGAAGTCGTGAGATAGAATCTATTTTATTTTGCCAGCGACTTTGCTTATGCTCACACTCTCAGAGTAAAATTCTCTCAACAATGCTACCACACTTTTATTATATTTCATACAATTTGTAAACAAAACCAAAGAAAAATAAGAACAAAAGAAAATCAAAAAAACATTTGAAAGAGCAATATAATTATATTTTTCTAAATTTGTAAATAATATGAGTAATATTGTCGAAAAATTGATTGCAGAAGTGCATAAACATGATTTCATATATAATTTGCAGTAATCAATGTACAAAAACAAGACTTGTGGATAAAAATTGGAAATGTGAATGAAGTTGAAGCCGACGCTTTAATTCTGGGCATTTTTTCTCTGAGAGTCGTTTTTGCTTCAAGTTGCGGACGTGTTCTGTTTCATCATTAAAACCACTTTTTTCAAGAGAGTCATTTATTTTCTCAGAGAATTTATTATTCTCATGTCTCTACTATTCATTTAGATATGTATACATGTGTTCATACGTTTGTGTCTTTGCATTCACAAGTATGTGTGCATGTGTGTACATTTAATAAACAAACGAAAGATTCCATATAAACAAACAAAAAAACTTTTCGAGCCTTTGCTGCAATAGAGTCATAATTCAAAAAATCTTGTTTGGCAGGAAACGAATTTAAAGTCTAGAATTTACCTATAAATCAATGGTAAAATATTATTCTCCCAAGAGAATAATAAAATACAAATATCTTTCATATTTGTATGAAAATTTTGAACAATATAAAAATTGATATCGCGATTAGTTATATACATATTAGCTCAAAAATGACATATTTTGAATTATGACGCTTTTGAAGCAAAGGCTCGTTTTGTGTTCGCACAATATATGTATGTGGACATAAGATACGTAAAGCGAATGTCGCTGATTCTTATTTGAATGGCAAATATACATATGTATTTTATTGTTGTACAAATCAAGAACATCGATTCGCACCGAATTTAATATTATTTAAAATTGGAAATTTATATAACTATGTATGTATATGTACATACATATGTATATAAAAACAAAGTGTCACGACGTTTGTTCTCGCTAATCTCCGAAACTACTGGACCGATTTAAATGAAATTTCGCGCAGATATGTTAACAGTGTATAACTTGATATATAGGCTATATACATATGTATGTATTATTTTGAATTTGAAATAGAAAAAATTGCTTTTTGAATAACCTGGTCATTTATAAACAGATTTTCAAAATTATTGTTTTGTTTGAAAGGTGTTGCCTGCAGTTGGGTCTCATAAATTTATTTTTGGAAATCTGTTAATAACTCTGCTAGCTCAACGGATATCTTGTGCTCGCTGCCGTATGGATATAATAAAACCCGCGCAAATTTTGTCATATCCATCAGAAATGTTTGTACATGCAAAAAATTATGATAAAAATTCAGATTTTGGAAGTTTATGTGCTCCATCAGACTTATTTTTTGCAGTATGTAAGATTCATATAAAAGTTTTCGAAAAATTTTTTTCTGAATCCAAAGAAATAAAAAACATAAAAAAAACTATTGTTGAGCAATGTGTAAATTGCACCAAAAATACAATATTCCTTTTGGTTTCAAGAAAACAACGTATGCTATAAGCACAGAATGGAGATGCTAAATTTATTAATTCTTACACTTTTACGAAAGCATTCATCGTGGGAAACATACAAATACAAATTAACGAGCGCAGAAAAACTTAAAATTTTGAAACAATAAAACATATGCTCAATCCAGAAAATTATTAAATATGTATGTATGTATGTACCAATCACCAAAAATAATTACATTTCTTGTGCTAGTTATCACTTATTAAAAAGATTTTAATAAATTTTATAATAGTTTTGTAAACAAAATAATAAATTTTATGGTTTTCGAACTCAGGTAAGCGCACGTTTTATTTGATTTATGCATATACATATGTACATACATAGATATTCTAACTACATATGTATACAATTGAAAATTCTAAAATAAAATATTTAATAAAACAAATGTGTAAACATAGTTCGGTGCGAATCAACATTAATGCAATAGTACAATAACAAAAAACGTTATTTTACCATACAGCCATAGAAATCGGTCGCATTGTCTTTGCACTGTTTATTTGCACATGATTTATATGACAACAAGAAACTGCTTTTAGTTGTTAATATTGTTATTGAATATGCTTTGCACAAGAAATATGACACACACACAAACACATTTCTCAATGAGCATCATTTATATGAGTAAACAACAAAAAAAAAACATAATTTCTCTGGAAAATAATTTCTAGTAGAGTTAAAAGAAACAAAAATGTTTCAAAAACAACAACAAAATAAACTTGACAAAATTATTACTACATACATACTTATGTACGTACATATGTATGTATGCCTAAAATTTTTGTGGTCTTTTCTCTTGCTACTTCCCCCCACAGCATCAACAAACGCAAAAAATTTTTGTTTTTATTCAATGTTCTACGTGCAATATCTTTATATATTTATAGTCTTTGGTTACATCTTCATATATTTATAGTCTTTGGTAATACTCTTAGCTATAGGCTGTGTGTTTTAATATACTCATACAGCACTCAGCAACCTCAATGCGAAATACACAAACAACTTTATCTTATTAGCTTTTTTTTTGTCGTTCTTCACTGTATACACGCAAGAGCAAAGCAACAACACTTTCGTATGCTTTGCTGGTAAACATTGACGACAGCGATCATCAATGTACATTTTGTTTTTGTTTAACGTATGATATCAAATAAATATATGAAATATATTTTTTGTGTTTTCTTTGCATGTATTTGTTTTTACAACAAAAAATTTTGAATAAAAATTCTAAAATGCGTTTGCAAATTTTCGTTATATATGTATATGTGTACATATATACATATAACGATATTCGAAAACAATGTTTTATTAGACGATGAAGAAAAAATTTTGGAAAGTTTTCCAATGGAACAAACCGTAATATCGGCTTTGTTATCCAATCTTGAAATTGAAGATAACTCAAATAAAAGTGCAAATGCTTAAAAACAACCGCATAGTTTTGAGTCTGAAACTCTATAAGTTATTAAAATTAAAATGTATAAATGAGAAATTTTCATTATTAGTCTCGAGTTCAGTTTTTATTGAATTAATGAAAATTCAAATTACTAGGAGTTTTTATTTTGAAAAACGTTAGTATGTATAATCAGACTAGCAGAACGTAACAGTATACTGATTTCAAGGCCGTGTAAAGGTTTGGCAGGATCGCCAGCATTGACAAAACTGAGTTGAAAGTTTTGCTTTTTTGTGTTTTAAAATAACTGTTATCGGTCAATTGTTAAGTTGTCTCTGTATACATATATGTACACACTTATGTTTTCTTTTACTTTATTTTATATTTTTAAGTATAGTTAGTAAGTATTTTTTGTTATTCATAGTCTCCATAGACTGAAATAAATAAATAAATATATGTTTGAACTGAGTTTTCTTGTAATGATCATTAACTACATTAGTTTACCAAGTTAAGCTATGTACAGACGATAGGCAGATCTTACAATATTGTCAGAAAAATTTTCAGAAAATGTCTGACAACCGTCTGAACTTACAATTTTTGTCTTCCAACGTTACCAGAAAAATCATTGTCAGTTCATTGTAAGACAATAATGTTGCATGACATCTGACAATCGTGAGAACACTCTACTTTGCTACGTTGTCAGCATATTGCCATATTGTAAGATCTGCCAGTCGTCTGTACATAGCTTGAGCTTCTAATTGTTTTTTTAAGTATTAGTTATAACCAGGGCTAGTTTAAATAAGCACAAAATTAAAGAAAAAGGAAGCAAAAAATCAGAAAATAAACGCAAAATAAGCCTAAGAATAAGCAAAAAAAGCTTTCAAAAAGAAAAGATCGATTATCGCATAAAACTGTAGAATAAATTGAAAAAATTCTTTCAACATCATTGGTTGTAGTAGGAGCGAACTTAAACAATAATAATTCGCTTGGAGATAGCGAATCAATGTATTCATCAGCTTCGCTTTTGTTTAAAAAAATATATTATTTTTAATTTTAACTAATGTTTGAATTTCAACGTTTCGATTCATAACTTTGTTGAACTTTTCAAAAAATATTTTCAAAATTTTTTCATCTTTTCTTCCACTTTTTCTATAATAGACAAATTTTCTTTTAACCTTCCTATACCCGCGCGTTGGTCTGTGAGACCGACGAAACACTTTTTTATAAATAATTTTTTTTCCAATAAAGCTAGAAAGTTAAGTTTTTCGTTAGCTGCCGGATTTGTACGAGACCTACGTGTTGGTGTATTCAATAACATTCGGTCTGTGAGACCAACGCGGATATAAGTGCTACTTTTTGTGAAGGTATTCAATAACTTGTTTTTATTATTTTGTGCTTTATTTTTGTGAATTTTATTGTTTTATGGGTATTTTTTTTCATCAGAATGAATCAAGAACAAGTCAGATTACTGTTGGAGGAAGATATTTCGCGTTCTGAGTATGACAGGGAGGAGGAAGATTTCGTTGGGGTAGAAGAAGAAATTTATGATACTGAGCAGGAAGGTAACGAATGACGAATAGAAGATCGTCAAAACTCCAGAGAATTTTACCTTGGAAAGGATGGACACACTAGATATATTTTTTAATACATAAGAAAAAAAAACCCAGCGATTTTGAATGCTGTTCTTACATGCTATTGTGGTATGTCCTTAATTTTATAATGAGGCTAAAAACTAACACAACTTGTGATTTACATATGTGTTGAACATGGAGTCTTTTTAAGATAAAAAGTATTTAATTTTTGTTCATTGAGAAAAAAATATGTTTAAGTTTTGTTTTGATTTTCAGGTATGTTTTGTAAAAGGCTAAAAATCAATCAAATTCATGAAAACAAATTTATTGCACAGTTTAATTTTTTTATCATGTAATGAAGTTCCTAAAACAAAATTCATCTGTTTAAATTTTGTTTCAAAAAGTTATAAAATAGGACTTCAAACTTTCGGTCTGTGAGACCTCGCGAAATAAATATCGATATTGCGATACAAAATAAAAAAAACACAACTTTTTAATTTTAATTGACTTTATTAATAGTTAACGCTTTGAGTGGAGAAACAAGACTAATTTTATAATTATTCCTTACTTAAAATGTAACATTGTCTTCATGATACCTGTTCCATAAGCATAAATTTGATTGGGTAAAAGTATTAAAATTTGTATTAATAAAATAATGCAGGCTTTGCATTATTTTATTCTAAAACCATTTTATTGGCTAAAAACACTGAAGTTATTCTATATTATATATTATTATTAGTAGCCTACGGATCGTTTAAGACCCTTTAACAAAACACCCGTCCAACGGTCGTTTAAGTAACTTGCAAGAGTATCTCTTCGAAGAGTGACAGTAACAGCCCTCCAAAATGCGTAAACGACGATTTATTAATCAAACAATCGTCAGAATGACTCGCAAAAGCATTATTTGGAAGAGTAAAATACAATTTTACTCCAATAATCGTCTAGACGATTAAAAAAAGAGTTGGGGACATACAAAGAGTAGCCCGTGACTCCCAGTCCACATACCCTATTTTTATTTATCCAGGGTTCCTGGATAAGAGCCACGTCTACCTGCGATCTGTTGAGGTGCGCTGTCAACTCGGCTGAGGCTGCCATACTATGATGCAGGTTTATCTGCACCACTCGCAGCCTCCCTGGGATCATCAGATTTCCAACACCCGCACTCTCTTGAGAGACTCCTCGTCAACGGCGAACCGAAGATCTTTTCCAGCATTCCCCTTACACTCCAGCGAGTGGTTGGTTCTAACGGGAACGTTCTAGTTTTCCATCACTTATGTTGAGAACTCTGAAAATAAGATTTTTGGCGGTATTTATAATTTGATTTTTTGGCTGTGTTGCATTAAAACTAATTATTCTGCCCGATGATATTTCTTTCGAATACCAATCTAGTAAGATCTTGCATTTTTCCCTGTGCAGGGTTGTGTCTAGATAATTTATACATCCATTATTTTCTACTTCAGTGGTAAATTGAATTTTTGGATGATATTTGTTGAAAACATTGAGAATTGTATTTTTGTCATTATGGTTTATAACTGCCAAGATATCATCTATATATTTAACTATGTATTTGATGTTGATATTTTTTTGTTGTTATTCAGCAAGAGATGCGTCAAGAAGGTCATCTAATACAATATCAGCTATGGTGGGTGAAAGTGGACTACCCATTGGCATGCCAAATATTTGGTTGAAAACAGTTTTATCGAATACAAAATAATTGTTGTCAATAAGACAGAATCTTAATATCTTTAGAAACATTGTTTTAGGTACTTTCGTGAAGTTCTTAATAAAGTCCCATTTTCCCATTATCGTTCTGATGGCAACATGTAGTGGTATATTAGTGAACAGAGAAACTACATCAAATGATATAAAGATTTCACTTTCATTGATTTCTAGATCTTTTAATTGATTTTTCAAATATGTGGAGTTCTTAATGTTGTATTTGTCACATATTATGTGTTTAAGAACTTGTCCTATATGTTTCGCCAGTTGGTAGCAAGGTACTTTTACGGAAGAAACAATGGGCCTTACAGGTGTTCCAACTTTGTGAATTTTTGGCAATCCATATATCCTTGGCGCTATAGCGGCGCAACATTGTAATTTTCGTTTTTCATAAAGATTAATATGTTCTTCCTTGTGTAGTTCAGAAATGATGTTATTATTTTGTCGTTGTAATTTTGTCGTAGGGTCTATTCTCATGGGCCTGTAAATTTCTCTGTTTTCAAGTAGTGACTCCATTTTTGTATTGTATTCATCTTTATCCATTATAACTGTTTTATTCCCCTTATCTGAAGTGATAATAATAATGTTGCTATGTCTTTTAAAGAATTTTTTAGTTTTTTCAAAAACAGTGAGGATAAATTTCTCCTTGGGTATGTTAACAATTTTCTTCTTAAATGCTGTGATGTTGTTAGCTACCTTGTTTCGAGCAATTTCTTTACCCCTTTCCAAATTATCATCCATCGCTTGAATGCATTGTTCGATGTCAGCAACAATGTGTAATGGCGAGAAATTCCTTTTATCTACAGGTAGGGAAAACTTTTTCCCCAATGAGAGAAGCAATTTGCATTCAATGGGTAATATCACATTTGTTTTATTTTCTAACCTATTTTCGTTATAGGAAAACCATGCATTTTGCAATACTTTTCTTTCAGTGTGGCTAATTTTTATATTTGGTTTTCTTTTGCAATTTTTGTTATTTGTTTTGTTCTATCTTTTTGTTTTCTTATAAAGTTCGTATAATCATCACATTGTAACATGTTGTTGATAAACAAATCTATGTGGTACAATTTTTGTTTAATTAATTTAATATTGGTATTTGTTTGGGCAATTTCTAAATTAATTATTTTTTTGTGAAAATTGTTCTCAATTTTTGCTAGTTTAGCTTTAATGGTGTTGCATTTGAAAAGTGTTTTTACCTTAGTGGTTGTGTTTTTTGTATGGTTAGGTATAATACCATAACTTCTACATGCTAATATGAATCTTAGCTGTTGTTGTTGCTGTGCTAGTCTTTTAGTTTCGTTTTAAAATTCTTTTAGAGCTCTCGATGTATCAATGTTGTATTTAAGTTGTATGTGTTTGAAAAAACCTTTCATGTTTGTGTTTAATGATCAAGCTTTATTTTATAAGAGAGTATAATAGTTCAAGTAATCTTATAGCTAAGGTTGTTAACAGGGTGTTTATAAAATACCTTGTATGGACATAGTATATTTACATGTTAATAATATTCATTGTAACATTGTAGACTTAATACGTACATACAGAACATCCTTCTTTTTATAAAGGAAAATTAAATATAATACAAATGTGTTGTTATAAAATAAAATTTTTTTATATGATGTATTATTATTATTTTTTTTTGTTTTTTTTTTAATTTTAGGTTTACATTGAGAAAAATATGTTACATAACAATTTATTTAAATCTGGCCGGCTTAACTATTTTTCTACCAGTTCTAGTCGTATAATGATTTTCACTATCGTCATTAATAACTGTACTACCGTTGTCTTTCGTATCTAGAGTTTCTTCCTCATTCGCAATCTGACTAGTGACATCTTCACAGTCATTCCTTAATAAAGAATCATCGCTTGTTTGTAAATCCGATAAGGGTTCTGGTTTTAAAAATATATGTTGCTCATTTCTTCTATAATTTACTCCTTCATTATCCCCAATAACGAAAGATCTTGGTTCTCTGCAGCCTTCAACAACTTGTCCATTGAACCACGAAGAGTTGTTGTTCTTTTTAAACATGACATTATCTCCCGTTTTAATTGTTTTCCTATTTACAGTATTTTTATTATAATACTCAGCAGTTTTCTTAGTTCGTTGTTTTAATTGACTTTCATATTTTGTCGTGTTAACCAATTTAGGTTGAAAATTTTTTGAAAGAGATGGTAATTTTGTTCGCAAAGACCTGGACATCAAAAGTTGAGCGGGACTTGGCATATTATCTTTCGGTGTGGTTCTATGCAGTAAAAGAGCCATGTAAGGATCCGATCCACTTTCTTGGCATTTGTAAAACATTTTCTTTACGGTCTGAATAGATCTTTCCGCAAGGCCATTCGACCTTGGCAAATATGGACAACTCGTCAGAAGGTCAATGCCCCATTCCTCACAAAACTTTTTGAATTCTTTTGAATTATATGGAGGACCATTGTCCGAAATAAAAATTTGTGGTATTCCATGCCTCGCATAAATTGATTTCAGTTTCATTATAACATTTGTACTTGAATAACCGTTCGCTAGCAATTCTGTTTCAAAATATTTCGTGTAGTAATATACCACTATCAAGTAATTCCTTTTGTTAAATTCAAAAATATCACTAGCAACTTTAAACCATGGTATGCTGTAGATCTCATGTGGTAGCATTTCAATTTTTGCATTAGAATTTTGAAATCTTAAGCAGGTTTCGCAATTTTTTACGATATTTGCAATATCGTTATACATATTAGGCCAGTAGACCATTTTTCGTGCTAAGCTTAGACATCGTTGGATGCCCATATGACCTTCATGTAAAAACTCAAGAACTTTGCGGCGTAGCTTACTAGGAATAAATACCTGAGTTCCTTTTAAAATTATGTTATCTAACATCGTTAACTCATCCTTAACTTTAAAATATGGACAAATTTCTTTTTCAACTAATCTTTGACTTTTTGGCCACCCACTTTGAATATATTGTTTAATCTTCTGACATATTTGATCAACTTCCATTTGTTGTTTTATCTCGCTAACATTAGAAAAAGGAATATCGTTATGAGTCTTTAAAAAATTACAATGTAGTGACACATCTTTATCAAACTCCGTCAAGGTCTGTTCTTTCAAAGGACATCTAGATAGCGTGTCAGCTATAAACAAATATTTTACCGGTTTATAAACTACTTCTAGGTTATAGCATTGAAGTCGTAACATGAAACGTTGAAGTCTTGAAGGTATTTTATATAATGGCTTGTCAAACAGTGTAACTAATGGCTTATGGTCTGTCTCGACTTTAACTTGGTTTCCGTAAGTATATCGGTGAAACCTTCCGAATAAAATAGCGAAAAGCTCCTTTTCGATTTGTGCGTAGTTTGACTGTGCACTGGTTATACAAGCTGAGGCATAAGCAATAGGACTTTTTTTCGTGGAGTGTTGCTGCACCTACTGCATATTTAGATGCATCAACTGTTAATATTAACTGCTTGCAGGGATCAAAATATGTTAACACTGGTGTGTTTGTTATTTCCCGTTTCAAATCATTAAATTCTTTATTGTGATTGTCATTCCAATGCCATGCTATATCCTTTCGTAAAAGTTGACGTAAATTTTTATTTTTTAAAGATAAGTTTTTAATAAAACCCCCAAGGTAATTTACCATTCCTAAAAAGCGTTGTAGATCTGATACGTTATTTGGAATTGGCATCTCTAAAACCGAATTTATTTTATCGTTATCAGGTTTAATTCCTTCCTGATTAAAGACATGACCTATAAATTTAATTTCGGGCATTAAAAACTTTGACTTCTCTTTATTAAACCAACGTTTCTGGCTCTATCAAGAACGCTTTTTAAAATACTGTTGTGTTCTTCAACCGTCTTCGCATAAATTAGGAAGTCGTCAATAAATATAAGCAAACCCTTTATATCTCCAAACAATTTTATCATTTCGGAATGAAAAATTTCCGGAGCGGCGTTGATGCCAAAAGGCAACCGTAAAAACCTGAATCTTCCATAAGGGGTATTGAAGGTGCATAATTTTGAAGACGTTTTACTAAGTGGAATCATCCAAAATCCACAATTTGCATCTAATGTGCTAAAAAATCTGGAGCCGCATAATTTTGCTTTGCAGTCATCAATATTAGGGAATTGAAAATGAGGTCGTAAAATTTCCCTATTTAAGTTACGAGGGTCTAAATAGAGTCTTAACTTTCCGTTCGGTTTAGAAACTAAAACAATCGAGCTAACCCATTCGGTTGGTTCCTCAACACGCTTAATTACGTTCAAACTAATTGATCTGTCTAATTCCGTTTTTAAATCATGAAGTAATGAAAAAGGTATCCTTCTTGGAGGATCTACCACAGGATTTACGTTAGCCTTTAACGATTTAAATTCTTATTTTTAGAGCTAAAGATCAATGTATTTTATAAAAATTAAGAATTGTTTTTTATTCCGATATTTCGCTACCAACAATGGGTAGCCTCTTCAGGGATTTAAATTATGTTTTTTCTTTAAAAAAATTGTGACAAATTCGTATAAAACAAATATTTTACAATTGTTTGAAAATGAAAAATTTTTGAATACATATCTTAAGGGTTCTAACATAAAAATTATTTTTGTCATTATATGAAAAGTAGAAAATAACAAACATGTATAAGAAAAATAAAGTTTTAGAACAACATATTTTTAGGCATTCTAATAACAATCATATAACATATAAATTTAACATAACTGTATTTTGAACATTAATTCCTACTTTTATTGACTAAATATCTATAGTTCTGAGCTACATTTGCTGTATCAGTTTTGTAATTAATTCGTTGTTTAGAAGGGACTTTTATGATCTGTAACATTTCTAGCATAAGTCTACGTCTATAATTATTTTCTCTATTTAATATCAATGTATTATTAAAATCTGGATAGTGATTTGAATTAACGCAATGTAATGATAACGCTGTTTTCTGATTTAATGAAGTATTCCTATACTTATAATCAGATTTATGTCCTGCAATTCTAGTCTTCAATTTATTTTTTGTTGTCCCTACATATACTTTAGAACATGTCTCATTATCATTACCCTTACATGGTATTTTATATACTAAATTAGACATATCTGATTTATTAATTCTATCCTTTGTTTTACTAAATAATCTTCCTAATGTATTATATGGTTTGTGGGTCATTGTGTATTTTTTGTTATCATATATTTTTGAATTTTTCAATCTTTCAGATAAAAAAATAAAATCCCTGAAGAGGCTACCCATTGTTGGTAGCGAAATATCGGAATAAAAAACAATTCTTAATTTTTATAAAATACATTGATCTTTAGCTCTAAAAATAAGAATTTAAATCTTTAAAAAAGATCAAAGGAAAATAAGAAGAAAAAATAAGTTAGCCTTTAACTGTAAGTCACATTCACTTTTTATCAAACCGAGGCCTTCAAATATATCTAAATTTTTTTTTTAACAATATTTTCATGTGTTAATATATTAACATTTTTCACTAGGCTCATCTTCATTGCCAAATTTAAACCAATTATATTCTTACATTCTAAATTTACAATATAAAAATAATAATTATATTTTTTACCTTCATGTATAAATTCTATTTCAATTTTGCCAGTTATCGGCAACTTCTCACCACTAAATGTATTTATAGCTGCATTTGTTTCAACAACACCACCGAGATCCAATAATTGCGCAGTACGATTCGATATGATGTTGGCATCAGCACCGGTATCAACTTGGAACTCCACCTTTGTGCCATTTATTAATGCTGATATATACCAACCACTGCTTGGCGCTGACTTAAAACATTGTTGTGTATTTGATAACGATCCAACCAAATTTTGTTGTAGCTGTTTTTGTTGAAGATCATTACCCAAAATATCTGGAGGTTGGCTCCGCTAAACATAGCTGTTTGTTGTTGTTTTTCTTTTGTTGGATTTGATAATTTTTATTACTTTGCTTTTGTTGTTGTTGTTGTTGTTGTTGTTGTTGTTGACTATATGATAATGTACAAAAAATAGATCCGTTGGTTCATCTTCATATGTGTGTGCCAAATTTTTAACATATTTGCCAATACTGTGTTTTCGTTGTTGTTGTCGTTGTCGATCGTATGACTTATTCATTGCGGTATTTCCTTGTTGTTTTTTCCAGAAACATACCTTGGCATAGTGCCCTTTTTTATTGCAACTGTGGCAAATAGCGTTTTCTGCCAGACATTTATGTGAATGTACCTGGTCACATTTCGTACATTTTTGTTTAAAAGTTTTCTTTTCTGCCACTTTTTTCTTTAAAAAATTAACACCAAGTCCGTCTAATTGGACAGCTGCCTCACGTGCTAGGTCTATACTTTTTGCTATGTTTATGGCTTTCTCCAATTTAATCTCACCTTCGCTCAATAATTTTTCTTTTATGTGTTGCAAGCTTGGCGACAACCCACATATAAAGACATCCTTTACCAGATCTTCTCTAATTGTTCCAAATGCACATGTGAGGCTAAGATTTTTTAGTGCAGTAATGGAATCGTCAATGTTTTCTCCGCCATTTTGTTTTCGTGTGAAAAACGCATGGCGTTCCATTGCGATGTTCATTTTCGGTATAAAATGTGCATCAAATAACTTGATAAAATCTTCGAATTTTACCTCACTGACTGTTTTATCAAATGATTGGAATATGTGAAAGCAATTCGGTCCCATGTGATGGAGTAGCAATGCAACTTCTCTGTTGTCAGGCTCCCCGTCTAGCTTCGATGTTGTGAGATAAATTCTGAACTGGGCTAGCCAATTTTTCCATTCGGCAGCGATATTGGACGCTTGTATATTTAATTTTATTACAGAACCCATTGTTTCTGTTTTTGACTCTGTCATTACTTTTTATTAATATTTGCTTTTAACCTTTTTTTTATTTTGCCTTTTTTATGTTTAGCTAATTACTAATATTTGCTTTTAACTTTTTAAATTTTGCCTTTTTTAGCTAGCCACACCTGACACCATGTTTAATTATCAAGCTTTATTTTATAAGAGAGTATAATAGTTCAAGTAATCTTATAGCTAAGGTTGTTAACAGGCTGTTTATAAAATACCTTGTATGGACATAGTATATTTACATGTTAATAATATTCATTGTAACATTGTAGACTTAATACGTACATACAGAACAGTTTGGATTTTGAATTGTGTTATATTATGTTTAATAAATAAATAGATATGATTGTTTTTCGGCAAGCTACCCGATGTTTCATATGTGTTGTAGGAATTATTTGGTCAATGATGCAATTTTTGTTGTTAAGATATTTTTCTTCTTTCAGCTAATAAGGCCTAACGTAGTTAATGTTAATAAAACAGCTTTATTACATTTTTTACCCAACGTTTCGTCAATTGTTTGTTGACTTCTTCACGGGTTTCGTCTATTTAAAATTTTTTAAAAAACAATATATTATATTTTCAAAAGTTTTTTCACTGTACATTATTTACTTACAATAATACAAATGTTCAATTAAAAAGGATTGCAATATAAAGTTGTTTTTGACATTTTTTGAATGCCGAAAAATTTTGAAAAATTAATAAATAGACACAACCCTGAACAGGGAAAAAGGCAAGATCTTACTAGATTGGTATTCGAAAGAAATATCATCGGCCAGAATAATTAATTTTAATGCAACACAGCAAAAAAGTCAAATTATAAATACCGCCAAAAGTCTTATTTTCAGAGTTCTCAACATAAGTGATGGAAAACTAGAACGTTCCCGTTAGAACCAACCACTCGCTGGAGTGTAAGGGGAATGCTGGAAAAGATCTTCGGTTCGCCGTTGACGAGGAGTCTCTCAAGAGAGTGCGGGTGTTGGAAATCTGATAATCCCAGGGAGGCTGCGAGTGGTGCAGATAAACCTGCATCATAGTATGGCAGCCTCAGCCGAGTTGACAGCGCACCTCAACAGATCGCAGGTAGACGTGGCTCTTATCCAGGAACCCTGGATAAATAAAAATAGGGTATGTGGACTGGGAGTCACGGGCTACTCTTTGTATGTCCCCAACTCTTTTTAATATGCATCGTTTTTTAAATCTAATTTTGAGCCGTCTGGTGATTTTGACTGTTCTTTTGGTATTTGTTCTAATTTAAATATTGGATCTTTAATTGTTTCTGTGGATGATATTTTGAATGCAATCTATCAGTCTAAAAACTCTAAATCGGATGCTGATGGTCTTTACTCTTATTTTCGAAAGAAGACTGCTTTATCTCTAAGCCCTGTCCTTGCTTTTATTTTCAATTTATAACTTAAGGAGGGTGAATTTATTAGTAGGTGGAAGACTGCAACCGTTTCCCCTGTTTTTAAAGATGAGTAGAGGGATGATGTCACTTGTTATAGACCTATTTCTAAGTTGACATGTGTCTCCAAGGTTTTCGAACACGTGGTTCATAAAAAGTTGTTGTTGGATATTAAGCCATGGATATCTCCTTATCAGCACGGTTTTTTTCCCGGCAGGTCTACTGTAACGAATTTAACCTTTTTTAGTGAATACTGTTTAAATGCTCTAGAGCATGGCGGACAAGTGGGGGTAATTTATACTGATTTCTCGAAAGCTTTTGATAAGTTGTCCCATTCAGTGCTTTTATCTAAGTTGAATGTAATGGGTTTCCATTCTAAGCTTGGTATGGTTTAAGTCCTATTTATCTAATAGAATATGTGCGGTGAGTATTGAGGGATACGTATCGAACTCTTATTTGCAAACCTCTGGTATTCCTCAGGGTAGTATACTTGGCCCTTTATTATTCAATCTTTTCATTAATGATATTGGTAGCTGCTTCTTGAAATCCAAGTATCTTTTATATGCTGATGACTTAAAACTTTTTATGCAACTTGAATCTTTAAATGATGATAATATTATGCAGCTTGAGCTTAATAATTTAAGTGAATGGTATCGCTTTAATTGTTTGCTACTGAATATTAGTAAATGTTTGCATGTATCCTTTCATAAATCTCTAAATCCCACTGTTCTAGTATTTTATATTAATGGTGTTGCATTGAATACGTCAGACTTAAAATTGGATTTAGGTGTGATGTTTGATAGTTCTCTATCTTTTGTGCATCATATTAAATATATACTTCCTAACACATATATATCTCTTTCATTAGATCGAAATTAGAATATGCGTCTGTCATTTGGAATCCTCATGTCTTTAATGTTATCGTATTGAGAGGCTGCAACGAATTTTTATTAAATTTTCTACGCGTTCTCTATCCTATTTAGCGACTGTTCCCTATGAGTCTAAGTGCTTGTTTATAGGCCTACGTTCTCTGGAATCGCGCAGGAAAGTTCTGTCATTCTTATTCCTATATGATATAATAAATGGATGTGTTGATTGTCCTGAATTGCTGCACGCAATACCATTTTATATACCACCTAGAAATCTGAGGTTGGCAAAACTTTTTGATGTACCCGTTCAACGTACTAATTATGGGCTTAATGGCACCCTAACTCGAGCTTTTATTCTGCTCAATGAAATTAACTTTAAATGGCAAAAACAGAGTAAATCTTGTATGGAATTCAGCATTGACAAAACTGAGTTGAAAGTTTTGCTTTTTTGTGTTTTAAAATAACTATTATCGGTCAATTGTTAAGTTGTCTCTGTATACATATATGTACATACTTATGTTTTCTTTTACTTTATTTTATATTTTTAAGTATAGTTAGTAAGTATTTTTTGTTATTCATAGTCTCCATAGACTGAAATAAATAAATAAATATATGCTTGAACTGAGTTTTCTTGTAATGATCATTAACTACATTAGTTTACCAAGTTAAGCTATGTACAGACGATAGGCAGATCTTACAATATTGTCAGAAAAATTTTCAGAAAATGTCTGACAACCGTCTGAACTTACAATTTTTGTCTTGCAACGTTACCAGAAAAATCATTGTCAGTTCATTGTAAGACAATAATGTTGCATGACATCTGACAATCGTGAGAACACTCTACTTTGCCACGTTGTCAGCATATTGCCATATTGTAAGATCTGCCAGTCGTCTGTACATAGCTTGAGCTTCCAATTGTTTTTTTAAGTATTAGTTATAACCAGGGCAAGTTTAAATAAGCACAAAATTAAAGAAAAAGGAAGCAAAAAATCAGAAAATAAACGCAAAATAAGCCTAAGAATAAGCAAAAAAAGCTTTCAAAAAGAAAAGATCGATTATCGCATAAAACTGTAGAATAAATTGAAAAAATTCTTTCAACATCATTGGTTGTAGTAGGAGCGAACTTAAACAATAATAATTCGCTTGGAGATAGCGAATCAATGTATTCATCAGCTTCGCTTTTGTTTAAAAAAATATTATTTTTAATTTTAACTAATGTTTGAATTTCAACGTTTCGATTCATAACTTTGTTGAACTTTTCAAAAAATATTTTCAAAATTTTTCATCTTTTCTTCCACTTTTTCTATAATAGACAAATTTTCTTTTAACCTTCCTATACCCGCGCGTTGGTCTGTGAGACCGACGAAACACTTTTTTATAAATAATGTTTTTTCCAGAAAAGCTAGAAAGTTAAGTTTTTCGTTAGCTGCCGGATTTTTTACTAGCTTTATTTTAGTCCATACTACGTGTTTGTACGAGACTTACGTGTTGGTGTATTCATTAACATTCGGTCTGTGAGACCAACGCGGATATAAGTGCTACTTTTTGTGAAGGTATTCAATAATTTGTTTTTATTATTTTATGCTTTATTTTTGAGTATTTTTTGCATCAGAATGAATCAAGAACAATTCAGATTACTTTTGGAGGAAGATATTTCGCGTTCGTAGTATGAGGATAAAAATGACAGGGAGGAGGAAGATTTCGTTGGGGTAGAAGAAGAAATTTATGATACTGAGCAGGAAGGTAACGAATGACGAATAAAAGATCGTCAAAACTCCAGAGAATTTTACCTTGGAAAGGATGGACACACTAGATATATTTTTTAATACATAAGAAAAAAAACCCAGCGATTTTGAATGCTGTTCTTACATGCTGTTGTGGTATGTCCTTAATTTTATAATGAGGCTAAAAACTAACACAACTTGTGATTTATGTTTTGAACATGGAGTCGTTTTAAGATAAAAAGCTTTCAAGTATACACCAAATAAAAGCATGGTAAGTTCTCTGTAAAAGTGAAAAGTCAGATAAAAAATTTTAAAATTGAATTTCACTCGCAATGGGTAAATTGTTTTTATAAAGGTATTTAAAAGAAGTTTAGAGTGATATCCATATCGCTCATATCCGTTCCATATTCTAGGACTTATGACCAATAAAAAATAAGTTTTGAACCCCGTAACTCCGGAGACAAAAGAGATCCATGAGATGAAGTTTTCCGGTTTATATCAAAGCGAATCCATACAAAGTGATGTGAGTGGCGAATTCAATTCGCCCCAGCGAACTTTAAAAAAGTAAAAGCGCTGAATATCAGTGATGTCAACTCTTGCAACATCAAAAGCACTGTGAGCCCATGGAAATAGGGTAAAAAAGGGTAAAAATGAAAAAAATTTCGGGTACAAAAGCACTAACATAATTTTGTTTTGGGTCTGGTTGATTAAAAGACAGATCTGTCGCTTTTTCATGGCTTTTTGTGTGACTTTTTCGGAGTAAATCGCTTTATCGTGCATTTATTTCACAATTACAACAAATAAAATATGCTTTTAGTTCATCTTTTGCTGATTTAAGCCACCTTTTAAAAGCTGCATCATTTTCCCAAGCTTTTCTATAAGAATATAAGTATTTGTTTTTCGATCTAAGGGAAAGCCATTGTTAGATGATGAACTTTAACACATATGAACTTTAACATCAATGAAGAACTTACTTTTAATAACTGTGCAGCTTGATAATAACCAAGGCACTTTCTTGCTTAAATTTGCACAACAAACAAATCAAAGGATATGTACTAATATTGAAAGTAAGATCATAGCTGCCAGATTTTTTGAGGTAATATCGTCATATTTTTGGGCAAAAATCGTCATTATCGTCAATATAGCTTATTGAAATCGTCATAAAAACGTCAAATGAAAAACCTCGCATTTTTTACCAACAAAACATATTTTATCAGAGGCAAAACTTAACAAAACTGGTAAATCAACAAATATTATCAATAAAACAGCATTCTTTTAAATACAGCGATCAGATACTACAATTAGAATACACAATAAAATCACATGTAAATATGTTGCATGTTTTTCAATACTTTGAAATATAAATATACATTGTATGAAAAAAAAATAAAAAAAATTCAATCCTTATTTTTTTCCAATTTAGTAAAATCTGCATTTTAAATTTGAAACACTTTTTCTAAAAATGTATAAAAACTACAATAAAATTTATATAATAAATTTATAATTGTTAAAGAAAATAGACTTGTATACATATACATACATATATCACACTTGATCAACAAGAGGGTATTAACTCAAAATTTTAAAATTTTCAGTAGACAAAAAACTTTTTTTTAATACTACTCTTCTATCACAAAGAGAGATGCAACTGTATTTTTTTTTTTTTTTTTTTTTGAAAAATTGTGTAATATTTTTACAGTGGGTAGATATGATCACTGTACATCAATTTCTTGCAAAAAAATGAAATTTTAAAAGTTTTGAGTTAATACCTTCTTGTTGATCAAGTACGATATGTATAATGGGCCTTATTACGATTCTCGAATCGACTTCGACCGCTGATTAATTAAACATTACTACGAGTTCTTTTAATCTATTACAACAGTCGAAGTCGACTCGAGAACCATAGTAAGGCTCAATATATTTTATAAATATATATTGCAATTAACCATATTGATTAATTCAGGTAAAACTGCTAGATCATATCAGCTACATTTGCTTAGCTTTAAATAATCTTTTGTTTTTGCTTCCAAAGACGACTTTTTCAATGAATTTCTTACTTTATTCTTATTAATGTTTACCTGACTAAATGTTATTTCCACATTTGCTGAAGAATGTGGTGAAAATAGGATTTTTGTTATAAATTTAGTCAAAACCGGAAACAAAAGACTAGAATCCCAATCTAGATTGCATCTCTGATATTTTTTTTTTTCAAAAATCCAATAGTTATATGTTTTCATCAGGACAATAATTTTAATTGTCTGAACTCAGTTTGTAGCTCTTGGCTTTCACTATCTTCTATAAAATAGGGAAATTCTTTTCAGAAAAATAACTGTTTTCTTCATTAATAATATTAAATGTATTAATTTGGCGAAGAGCTTTACATTTATTTTTAAAATAAAATCTTGATAATATCTGATCAAAAAGCTCTATATAAAAATTAACACAATTATTACTAATATCATGTTTTTCTTTTGCATTTATTTATGCTTCTTCCAAAACGTCTCTGGCAAATATTTCTAAATAAATGTCTTCAAAAATTTAAAAAAATAGCTTTTGCTTTTATAATCAATTAAATAAAATTTTTCAGTTTTAAGCAAACTAGTTTTCAAAAAGTTTCTCATGACAATTTTCAGCATTTCAAGCTTGCTTTAATAGTACAAATAAATGTTGCAAACTTCAATTATTTAAAATCGTCAAAATTAGGGTATAAATCGTCCCATCGTCACTATGTCATTTTTAGGACTAAAAATCGTCAAAATGACGATAAATCGTCAAATCTGGCAGCTATGAGTAAGATCACTGCTAAACAAATAAATCATAAATATTTCTGAACGAATTTAAAAAAAAAGATGCTTGAGAAATTCTAGAATTCAAACTCTTAACAGTTTGCGAGTACTAATCAAAATATAGATGCAAATTATACGCCGTTGGTTAAAAAAAGTATTAGGTGTGTTTAAGGAATAGTAGGAAAATGGTTCAGTGTGAAAAATGTTGATTATTTAAAACGCATCTAAAAGCACTGTGAGAAATTCTTAAAAGCACTATAAATAAATTTAACAATATTTCGGGTATTGCTTAAGTAAAAAAGCACCAAAAAATACCCGAAAAGCACCAAAATGGCAACGCTGCTGAATATGCACCACTCTAATATATATATAAATGAATCGTTGCAGCTGTGGCAAATGTGTTTATACCTTGAATTGTTGCAAGAATTCAGGATCAGCTGTTTCCTGTGTATCTCTGTTTCCAAAATAATTAAGTAGCTGGCTAAACGGCTACAACGGTAGCTAGCAGCATTTGTGTTCTTGTGTTCGTGTAGTCTGCTGTGGCGAAGTTTACAAGCAGGGCTGCCAGAAATTTTCAGCAAAAAATCTCAATTTCACCAAAAAAAAAATCTTATTTTTGAAGAAACAAATCTTATTTTTGGAAAAAAGTAGTTTTTTTTATTATAAATAATAAAAACAATTCATATTTTATTTAATACATAAAATAAATAAAAAAAAAACATAACAAAAAATTCAATTTCTTATACTAAATTGTACATTTTTTCAGATCGCAAATGTGTGTTTGCGGTTTTAAACCAACAGGTATATAATTTAAGATAATAAAATTTCAATTTTTTATATTTCTAAAAACAAATATAAAAATTATCTCAAGGTACCGTCATATTGAAGATTTGTTTGCTCGAAGGCAAATGTATCAACAAAAATTAACAAAAGCAAGGATTTATTCCATATCCAGACATAAGTACATACTTCAAAATTGACATTAAAACAAAAGTACATAGAAAACCATAAATTCATGTTTTTGTTTAAGCAAACATTTTATTTTCATGCAATAATGTTTGTGCGTAGAAAATCTTTGAACAGTCACAAAATTGTATCAAAATATTTGAACAAACAAAATTTAGAACGACATGTATGTATGTACATATATAAGTTAATAAACATATTTATATTAAATATACGTAAACAAGAAAGAAAACTTTAATGTGACCGTAGCGGAAGTTTAAATATAATAATGTGTAGGTTTCATTTCTTTTAAAACATTACTATCAAATTTTAAATTATAAAATGAGCATTTGTTCAATAACAAATAATCCTGTGTATATCAAATACCCTCCAATGTGGAGTTATCTAGGCTGTTCTATATTTTGTCTTATTTAAGTTAACTTTTCAAAATATTCGTTCAACGTTTGCAGATGAAATATGGAGACAAATTAAGTTAATTATAAATTTCGACAACGTTGGAAACACAAGATCACCACCAGCTCTTGTAATTTTTGACATCGTGCACCAAAAATTTTCTACAGTTATATCTACCAAGTATTTTTTTTCCAGTAAACCGCAAGGTTGCATTATTTAGTTTAAAAATTTTCAAATGGGAACAAAGAAGGTTTTTTTTAATTGAACCTAACCTTCGCACATAGGGGTATTTGGCCATTCTAGACGGACATTCCTGTTTTATTTTTTTGTTTATATTGCTTCTTATTGGGTGCCCGTAAATTGATGAAACTTTGCACAAATATGTGATATGGTCATGGGCTATTTATGTATGAAAATAAGAAAAATCGGACCAAGGGGAAAAAAATTCCCCTTAGAAGAACTAATCCTAACTCCGAAAAATTAAATTTTATTTTAAGTTTTACCGTACTTTTGCTTTGAAAATGGAACTGCTAACGTCGGAGAAAGTTCAAAAACCTAAACTTGGATCCAGGAGATTTAAAATGCCATATTTTCCCGCCCCTTTTTGTGGGCGGTGACATCAAATATTATTTGCAAAAATAATGTTAATATTAAAAGGAATTCATTATTTACGCTTTAATACCATAACAATTTAATTTTTGAGGTTTTTTAGAAAGGGGGAGGTATCCCTCCAACGACCCCCCAAAAAAGTCCCTGTCAAAAAAAATTTTTTTTCTAGTTTCCACAAAATATTTACTTTTAAAATTTTATGTCGCGGAACGGTGTCTTCCCAATGCCTATCCAATCCCCAACACCAAAAAATATTAATAAAAATATAATTTTGTAATTTTTTACTTTATAGTATTTAATTTATCTGAAAATAATTACTTTATTCATAATAAAACTTATTTATAATAGTAACAATAAATTTAATTTAAAATAATAACAATTAGTTTATTTAAAATAACTTTTATTTTGCACTAAGATGATGATGATTGCAATTGTTCTTCTTCGTCTGTTTCTTCAAAGACCTCTGTCGAATCTGAATCCTCTTCAGAGTAAATCCTCAGTAAAAAAAACAAAAAATTTGAGTACCTGCAGGCCAGATATGTTTATTTTTTATATATTTTTGTTTTATTATTAAATAATAAAAAAAAGTCAATTAAAACAGGTAGATTTATTTTGCTCCATCAAATAACGTCATTTAAAACGCAGCTGCACAGGTAGCTAAAAACCGCTATAGTGGTCGGTTGAAAATTACTGTTTCGCATTACGCATTTCTTTTTTTAAACAACAGTGTTATGTGTAATAATTTAAATAAAAAACATATACCTATAATTATTAAAAACTAAAACATTTTATGACTGACAAAACGGTTTCTTACTCATACGTACCTATGCAAGATGATCAAAAACAGAAAAAAGGTGAAGTTTTCAAAAATTCCCAAAACAAAAATTGGCGCAAAAATGCGCAAGTTTTCTTTTCCAGTCTAAAAGTAGAGATTTTATATTTTATTGTACATTATAACATTTTTACGAACTCGATTGAACTCACTTTCAAAAACCTTTTGATATATTTTTTTTACTAAAAATTGAACAAAAAAATCTTTTTTTTTTAATTTCGAACAAATTTTTTTATCATAAAACTTTAAAATAAAATTTTTCTAAAAATTAATATAAGCAGCTGTTAATATAACCTTTCACAGAGTAAAAAAATCAATGTAATATCTTTATTCGTTTAGCCTAATTTTCGGCTAGAATGGCCAAATACCCCTATGTGTTTCTTCTAGACAAAACAAAAAATCTTGTTTTTGGGGAAAAAAATCCTAAAATCCTTTTTCAGTTAAAAAATAAGGTAAAATCTTACTTCTGGCAGCGCTGCCTACAAGTGAGAAAACTATCTCTGCGATTGAAATTGACAATTACCTGCCGTATACACATGCAAGGAAAGTCAGAAAAACTCAATACACTCACACTTTTTCACTAACACAAGCATAATTTTCGAACTTGCTGCCAGATTTTTTAGAGGTAATATCGTCATATATTTGGGCAAAAATCGTCATTATCGTCAATATAGCTTATTGAAATCGTCATAAAAACGTCAAATGAAAAAACCGTTTTTTAACAACAAAACATATTTTAAAAGAAGCAAAACATAACAAAACTCTTAAATCAACAAATCTTAATAATAAAACAGCATAATTTAAAATACAGAGATCAGATACTTCAATTACGATTCACAATAAAAACACATGTAAATAGATTGTATGTTTTTCAATACTTTGATACATGTTTTTTTTTTTTTTTTTCTTCCAATTTAGTTAAATATGCATTTTAAATTTAATTTTTAAATTTATACAACAAAAATATATTTTTTTAAGAAAATAGACTTATATACATATACATATGTATATATTTAATATATTTTACCTGCTAAATATTATTTCTACATTTGCTGAAGATTGTGGTTAAACTAGGATTTTTGTAATAAATTTAGTCAAAACCAGAAACAAAAGACTAAAATCCCTAGTTTCCACCTCTGATATTTTTTTTTCCAAAAATCCAATAATTACAGTCGTTTTCCGTTTTAACGAAACTGAAAAGTTCGTTATATGCCATACTTATGTCTAGTACCCATGTCATGAATAAATAAATAAATAACTAGAACTTTATTATTTGTCGTTTATTTTGAAAAATGTTATGAGATCTGTATGATATATTAAAACAAATAAAAAAAGGTACAATTCATTACACTGGTAGCATAAAACCTAAAATAATTTTAATGAAAAATAGGTTCAAATTCATTTTCAATTTCCTTGAAAATTTTACATAAAAAATTTGTCGAGTAATGTTTGTTTTTTTTTAGAACAAAAATATTTTGTTTTGTGGCATCTTCCTGAAGTTATCTTAAAAGCAATAAAGTTGAGAAATTGACATTATTTTGTTAAGTCTTGATGAGAGCCTATTTTTATAATGCAACTTAAGCAAACGAATAGCATTCTGATCCATTGGTTGAATCAGGAGTGTTACATTGGGGGGCATATAAAGCACCCAAATTTTGCCTCTGTGTGTTTTTTCTACCATTTCTTCTGCCAGAGGATGAGACGGCGCATTATCCAGAAGTAAAACAGCATTTAACGGCAAATTATTTTCGCCAAGAAATTATTTAACCGTGACTTGCATTGAAATCTCCACTATAAAACTTTCTACGAATTTCTTTGGCTTTGAATTGAAGGACTGCACCAGAAACAGGCATGTTTAAATTTCGTTGTCGTAGAAACCAAAAAAGTTGTTTCTCCATTATTGAAAATTCACCTTGTCTCATGGCTTTCCTATTTTTAAATCCAAGGTTTGTACTTTTCGCATTTTTTATAAGACTTTGTTTTGATTTTAAGATCTGTCGATTTTCTTAAGCCATACTTTTTGCACAAATCTACAATTCACAATCCATTTTGGTAATCATCAAAAATTTTTAGTTTTTCTTTTAAAAAAAGTGTCTTTTTTTGTTTTTACGTTTACACCACGAAAGAATATGCGTAACTGATCATTGATCATCAAACAAAAATGCTACATAAACAAAACCTAAAATAGAGGTACTTATTGCTACTTACTTTGTTTTTAGTTAGAAATTACTGCACATTATGCTTTCTTAAACTAAAATTATGAATCTTATTTGTTCGCTAAATTGGGCACATGAAAATATTTTTTATTCGCTATATAAGGTACTCAATGCAGCAAACTTGTGTGTTCGTTAAACAGGAAAACTACTGTATATGTTTTTAACAGGACAATAATTTTAATTGTCTGAACTCAGTTTCTTGCTCTTGGCTTTCACTTTCTTCAACAAAATAGGAAAATTCTTTTATAATTTCAGAAAACAAATTTTTTTCTACATTAATAATATTAAATGGATTAATTTGGCCAAGAGCTTTATATATATATTCAAAATCAAATCATGATAATATCTGATCACAAAGCTCTATATAAAAATTAACACAATTATTAATACCAACATATTTTTCTTTTGCATTTATTTGTGGTTCTTCCAATACGTATCTGGCAAATATTCCTACATAAATGTCTACAAAATTTAAAAAATTGTTTTTGTGTTAATAATCAATTAATAAAAGTTTTCAGTTTTAAACAAACTATTTTTTAAAAATTTTCTCATTACAATTTTCATCAGTTCAAGGTTGCTTTAATGGTACAAATAAAAGTTGCAAATTTGAATTATTTAAAATCGTCAAAATTAGGGTATAGATCGTCCCATCGTCACTATATCATTTTTAGGACCCAAAATCGTCAAAATGACGATAAATCGTCAAATCTGGCAGCTATGCTTGCAGGTCTACTTACAAGAGAATTTGCTTGTAAGTAAATTTTTGACACTTACGGCAAAGACTATAGATATATAAAGATGTTGCACTGCGAACATTTTTCATAAACAGAAATTGTAAACTTCTATGGGCGAGGGGGGAAGGTTTAAAGGGTAAATAGAAAATACTGTCTTTGCATTGAGCAAAACCAATAACAGAAAAGAGAGTAGTATTTTTTACATATACACAGAAACACACATTTATTTATGTATGTAAGTATATGCTTACCATGAATACTTTTGTTTGGGTGTGTGTATTGTTTTGGGTATTTCTTTTTTTATTTCACACATTTTTAATTCTGTTTTAAAATTAAAAATGAATTTAGCTTCGCTAGCTTCTTTATTAATGGATGTTAAACATAAATAGGGAACGAACATGATTCTTTTCGTTATTGTAGGGCAAATATACTTACTTTATTGTTGTATAAATGGAAGTATTTACGTTCACACCGAAGTCATGATGCTGTTATTTACTTATTTTTTAAACTTAATTCAACAGCGCACAACTTTCGGTATGAGATCTAATAAGAGGGAGATAAAATAAAAGACATGTAAACATAGTACTTATTTTGTATAATATTTTATTTTAATTTTTATTCAAATTAATGTTTTAAAATTTTTACTTTTTCAATATGTGCTTGTTTATACTGGTAAGTTTCCCAGGCAGAATGCTTTCTTAGTAATATTAGTATAAGCAAATTTAAAATTTCCAGCCTATGATTGTAACAAGCATTCTTGTCGTCAAACCAAAAGGAATAAAATGTACTATTAGTACATTCTATGCATTGCTGAATCATGACTTTTTTAATATTTTTCATTGCTTTATTGGTAGTAAAAATCTTTTCGAAAACTTTTATGTGTATCTTACAAACTTCGAAAAACAAGTCAGAGGGTGCACATAAACTTCCAAAATCTGAGTCACTTTCATAGTTGTTTGTGTGGATATACATTTCTGATGGATATGTTAGAATTTGTGAAGGTTTTATTGTATCCATTCTACATTTACTGCATGATAGTCGTTGTCTGAGGCTAAGTTTTGAATAATTGTTTTTTTTTTCTTGTTTAGAAAGTCAAAAGAAATTAATTGTTTTTTAAATGCTAGTGGACTAAGAAAAGGCTTGATCACATAATATTATTAATTAGTACATACTTATCTGAAAGCAAACCTGTTTGCTGGGTGGGAAAAATATTGGCAATGTAAACATATCAATAGTTGTATATACTTAGATAGGTATGTACATACATATGTATATTCCATAAAATTAACTGCTAAATTAATGCTAAAAATAAAAACCAAGAAAATGCTTAAAATACCCACATGGTAAAATAAGAACCTTGCAAAATACTTACAGAATATTAGCAAAAAAAATGTTTACTTTACTCTACTTATAGTGAATGGTGTTCCGCAGACGTTATGCTGGCATAACATGAGAGTTTTTAGGCGAGAGGGGTGAAGAGAGCGGTTTTTCGTTGGAACAATTTTTCAACCAGCCTCATACGTCTGGGTTCACACGTGAAAGTTTTCTTTCATGAAAGTGGTTAGTTTGTTGGTGAGAGGGGAGAGAAGAATGGTGTCGGGTACCATTTTCTCTCCCCTCTCACCAATAAACTTCCACTTTCATTAAAGAAAACTTTCACGTGTGAACGCAGACTACCCGCACAAGCCGCACAAAACTAATACATATACACTTACAAACATCAAATCATGGTGAAAAAAACACTAACACACACAAAGCTGAGTACACGTATACATTTTATGCCAGATGAATTAGTCTCGTGTGTAAAAAAAAGAACAAAAATTGTGCGGCTTAAAAATTCATCTCGTGTGCGGAACCCCAATAAGAATGAGTAAATACAAATACTCTGAGCGTATAAAGAGAATAAATGTTGTGTTTGTTTTTTTTTCGTTTTGTATTTACTTGCTTTGATCCCCTTTTGTACTTGGATTTACTCTGAGAATTTTTAAAAAAGCCAATGTTTTTGAATTTAAATGTACTTACAGCCATACCTAAACAAGAGCGGAAAGCGGAACGTTTTCTACCGCCTAGCGTTAACGCTGAAATACCATACCTAAACAAGAGCGTCAACGCTTTGTCATAAAAACAGGGTTATTACAAAATATATAACAACCCTGATTATAATAGTATACTCATAACCTAATAATACATGCATCTCTACAACAAACACAACAAAAAAATTCCTCAGAAGTCAAAAGTATATATGTGTATGTGTGTATATTTCAACATGTGACAAAAATATAAATAAAAATTATTCATTCAAATACGAAAAAATAAATACAAATCAAAATTTAACACTTGAAATAAAAAACAAGACTACCTTATAGTCATTGTATCATGAGTGCTTGTCTTTTGCAGCTAACTTCACTATTAAACGCGCTGTCAAAATCGGATTTTCCAATTGCAAAATTTTGCCGCCGCGTTACCGCCGCGTTATTTCGGGATATATTTAGTCCTTTAGAATTCCTAGTTGGAACATAGGGCCATTACAAATGATTTCCATTGAATTCTGTCTGTTGCCAATCTTTTAGCTTCGCTCCAACTCTTTCCAGCTGTGCGTAGTTCAGCTTCTACTTGCCGTCGCCATGTATTTGCTGGTCTGCCTCTTCGCCTGCTGCCTTGAGGGTTGTATTCAATTGCTTTTCTGGTGACGTCATCATGTGGCTTTCTGAATGTATGACCTAGCCAATTCATCTTTCGCATTCGTATGTCAACTGTGACAGGGTTTTGTTGCGTTTTTTGCCATAGATCGTTGTTTGATATAGTGTCAGGCCAGAAGACATGTAATATTCTACGTAAACATCGGTTGACAAAGACTTGAAGAGAATACGAATCTCTTTCCGTGATATTCCATGTCTCGCTTCCATATAATAATACCGACTTTACATTTGAGTTGAATAATTTCAACTTCGTGCGAACCGTAATACGGGATGAACTCCAAACTTTGTTTAAAGCACCAAATGCTTGGTTTGATTTTGATATTCTGTATGCAATATCTTCTTCACTACCACCAGATGACGTAATTATGCTACCAAGGTAACAGAAATGATCGACATTATCAAGGGAATGGTTCCGAATTTTTAAAGATTCGTTGTTGTTTGCATTAATACGCAATGATTTCGTTTTGGAAATGTTGATATTGAGACCAGCTTTTGCTGCACACTCCACAAGAAGATTGAGTTTGGACTGAAGGTCGTTGTAGCTATGCGACAAAAGACATATGTCATCAGCATAGTCAAGGTCATCCAATCTACCTTGTAACCCAAAGGTTATGCCACGATCACCTCTCATTGATTGCGTCATAACAACATCCAAAACGATATTAAAAAGAAGCGGGGAGAGCACACATCCTTGTCTCACTCCTTTACCGACCGGAAATTTGTTACTTACAAGCCCCTCGTGTAAAACACGGCAAGATGCGTCATCATATAAGCACTTAATAAGTTCTATCAGAGTGTCTGGAACTCCTTTGCATTTAAGAGCGCCCCATATAGCCTGTTGTTGCAACGTGTCGAACGCTCGTTCAAAATCAATGAATAGTAGATATAATGGGGATCTCCATTCAACCGATTGCTCTACTATAACTCTCAGGCTGCTAACTTGGTCGATACAGGATTTACCTTTCCTAAACCCTGCCTGTTCATTACGCAGCAGTGGTTCGATGATAGTAGCGATCCTTTTATTGAGGATGTAAGCAATAATTTTGTTTGTCATATTCAGAAGCGTAAGGCCCCTCCAGTTCTTTAGTTCTGACAGATTACCCTTTTTCGGGATCTTTATTATAACTCCTTCTTTAAGTTCTACGGGGAGATGTTTGTTAGACCAAAAGTTCTCTATCAGGGGCTTAAGTAAATTGGCAGTGATGTTGCAGTCTGCCTTTAGAAGTTCAGGTGGGAGAAAGTCAGGACCTGGGGCCTTATGGCATTTCAAAGATTTGATTGCAGATATAATCTCTTCAATATTAGGTGGTTCAACATTAATGTTATTATTTGGTCGGTGTTCAGAGTCTGCACAATTACAAATATCCGGTCCATCAGTTGTTAAATGTCTACTTAACATTTCTCTATAATGTTCCTCCCACATTTTGACCTGGTCTTCCTTATTGTGCACTAGCTCATTAGCTGAGTTTTTTAGAGGTTTTGTGTTGACGGTATTACGGCCTGTGAGGGTTTTAGTTATCTTATACAGATCTCTTGTTCTCATTGTTTGACTTGCATTTTCAGCCTTATCAGCAAGATCATCCACCCACTTCCTCTTATCTGCCCGTGCACTGCGCTTTACCTGGCGGTTTGAATCATTATATTTTGCCTGCCACTCCGATTTCGCTTGTCTCGTCCTTGCATTATCACGAGCATTTTTTAAGAGTTTACGGCTTTCAATAAGTTCCCAGGTGTGGTTCGATATCCATGTTTTATGCCCCTTCTTTACATATCCAAGATGTTTCTGCCCAGTTTCTAATAATATAGATCTGGCATGCGACCAGTATTGTGCAGGGTCGTGGCATCCATTATTAATCAGTAGTGCGCTTCTCGTTTGAACTTCAGTTGTAAATGCTGTTGATGTCGGTGCATCTGACAGTCTTTGAACGTTTATTTTGCCCTTTCTTATGTTTCGGATATTGGTTGTAACAGCTACTATTTTAAGGCGTATTTCTCCAACTAGCAAATGATGATCGCTTCCTACGTCGGCACCTCTACGGCTACGCACGTCGAGAAGGGAACCTCTCCACATGCGACTGATTGCAATGTGATCAATTTGATTTACAGTAACGAGATCAGGGGATACCCAAGTAACTTTATGGATATCCTTATGAGGAAACAGGGTGCCCCCAATAACAAGGTTGTGATTGCTGCAAAGCTCTGTGAGCATTACACCGTTCTCAGTTAAGCGACCCATACCATGCCTACCCATGACTTTTTCTCTGCTAACATTATCGCTCCCGACTTGTGCATTAAAATCTCCAAAAACAAGTTTGATGTCGCCATCGCTTACATTATCTAAAACCTTCGAAAGATTGTCGTAGAAGGCGTTTTTTACGTCGGTTTCAGCAACATCAGTGGGAGCATAACATTGTATGCATGTAAGATTGCGCACGCGGGTCCTAAATCGGGCCATTATTATCCTATCACCAAATGGTTGCCATTCAATCAATGCTCTACGGGCATTTTTTGACATTAGAAAGCCAACACCACTAGATTTGGGCTGATCAGCAGGTTTCCCAGAGAAAATTAATGACAAGCCACTTGCAGTCCTATGTTCACCATTATCTGGCCATCTCGTCTCAGACAAACCTAAAAATTCCAGGTTGTATCGCATCATCTCGTTCTCAACCTGATCCAATTTCGTTAGATCAAGCAAAGTACGAACATTCCATGATCCAAATCGTGTCCTTTTCTTCATGCTTAAAGTCGTCGCCAGGGGAATCCGTTGTATTTCATTTGTGATGGTTTCAGTAATCATTGGATTTCAGATGAGTAGGTGATTGGCCAACAGCATCCTAGGCTGGTGTTGGGCTGCCAACTTTTAGTCTCCAGTCCGACATTCAACGTTATTTCGGGATGCTCCATACAAATTGTATGGGCATGAGAACTTTTGACAGCTAAAAAACGCTTGCCGCTCTTGTTTAGGTATGGCTGTTAGTGCAAAAGCCTAGTAAACACACGTACATAAACAATGTTCATAAGTATGAATTGCTTTTGCTGAGAGTTTCTTTCAATTTTGGTATTTTGCTCTCCGTTGATGAGAATTCTATCATGAGTCATACACAAAGTGATTTTCGCAAAATCACATCCTGAATTTAGCAGTGGCAACACAATGTATGGCAGTGCAACATCTTTATATATCTATAGTCTTTGCTTACGGCAAGTAAAATGACAAGCTAAGAAACAGTGTTACCGACGATGAGTTTTATATCAATTAACCAGTATTTAGTAAAATAAAAGTAATGTTTATAGCTGATTTTCTGTGTATTTATAAAAAATAAAAAACAAAAAAGAACACATCTATACAACAAAGCATCTTAATAGTATTTTCAATCATTAATTTCATGCATTTTGAAAAAAAATTTGTTAAACCAAATATTCTTTTCAGTAATTTTATGATATCGACAACACGGCAATACTGGATTCACATATTCCATACCATGCTTACGCCTCGAGAACAATTTGAAAATGAACTTACAACTGACTGTGTAAACGCTCGATCAACTTGCAAGACTTTTGGCTATAATTTCGACATTTTCGTTGATAATACGTATACACTACTTGCAAGTAATTACTTACATGTGTAAATGCAGGGTTATTGAGAGAAATATTTCGGAGATTTATCCCATGGTGGAATTAATAAGGTGCGCGCAAGAAGGAATATGGTATTTTGTAGGGTTGTGTTTTGACCGTTAAATAATCTGACAAAATATGGTAAGTCCCTTGGTCTTGTCAATAGTTGTTTACATTTTTGGCCGCCATCATGAATATTTTTATATACGCTATGCTTTTTGTTTCTGCATAACCACTAAATACATACAAACCACAGATATTTTTGACAATATCATGTTTTTTTTACACAAACAAAATGCATGTCATTTTTTGTTGTTGCGTTGATAAGCGCACCTTATTAATTCCACCATGGATTATCCCAGGTGTAGACCCTAAAGCTGGAGGTACATAACGCGTTCTACGCTGCTGTCAAAAAAGTAGAATCAGTGTAATTGTATGTGGCAAGTTACACAGCTGAACGCATAGAACGCGTTAAAGTAGATCTACTTTCTGCTTTTTAAGCATCCTACGCGTCACTCAAAGCGATCAGCTGTTTCTCATACCCATTTTGATGCAGTGATGGGAAAGTTGGTACGATCGTACTTTTTTTTACACTACTTGATAATGAAATATACCGTGAGTAGTATATTTGTGGGCGTTCTAGCACTTTTTTATCCTTATGGAAAAATACACGTAGGGCATTCTGGCACTTTTTTATCCTTATGGAAAAATACACGTATTCGAATTTTTTATCCTTATGGAAAAATACACGTAGGGCATTCTGGCACTTTTTTATCCTTATGGAAAAATACACGTATTCGAATTTTTTATCCTTATGGAAAAATACACGTAGGGCATTCTGGCACTTTTTTATCCTTATGGAAAAATACACGTATTCGAATTTTTTATCCTTATGGAAAAATACACGTATTCGAATTTTTTATCCTTATGGAAAAATACACGTATTCGAATTTTAACTATTTGAAAAAACAAAATATGGTCATTATGTTATACATAAATACATATATTTTTCCATGTGTATACTCTTATAATAAACAGAAATTCGAATGAGATATTTTATCCCACCATGTTAATGAGATTCTCATTTGAGTTATTTTTATTAAATACTAAAAATGAGAGTTATACCAACCAACAGAAATTAATATAAAAGAACCTTCAGAAATTAGTTTTAGTTATTGTTCTTCAAATTTACCTGAAATTACGTTCAACAAAATGGTAAGTACGCAGTTTTACAAAATAGAATTTTATAAATGTATATCTATATCTATAATTTTATATATGTATCTATATCTATACAATTTTATATGTATATTTGCTTTTAGATCTATCAACAAATAATTAACTTAGCTAGAGGAATACAATCAGAATATACGAAAATTGATGATATTCCCGTAAATGAATCATTCAAAATCTTAAATTTCGAATGGAAGGCTACACAATATGGATCCCAAGTTATAGTACATTTGGAGAACAATAAGTGGTTTTATATGCCGCAAAGAATCGTTAAATATTTAAACAGAGAGGATCCTTACTTATCTAATATGAATGACAAAATTTGGACAATTATTTTCAAAGGACGTCAATCACCAAATGGCTCTGCAATATTCGAACTTAACTACAGCTAAATTCTTAAATATCAAAAAAAGTTGATAAATTCATATAATAAATTTATATAGTAAAGTATCTATATGAAACCCGACTATTTATTTATTTAATTTATGTCTAAACATACATATGCATGCATCTTATTCGTTAAAAATATATTTATTATCATATTTAGAAAAAACGGTTGTAGGTCATTTTGAAAAAAAAAAAATTATATTGAATTTCACAATGGAAGATAAACATCTGGTTATATGAAAAAAAAAAGTCGTAAGAAAGAAAGACTTGCGTATGCTTGCTTTCATTTTGGATAAAATGAAATGTAATTTCACAATCGAAATACATGCGTATGCATACTTTTACTTATGTATGTATGTCGTAGAGTGTGGGTGCATCAGCGAAATATATTTTTGAAGGATATACAAATGTAGTAATTTATGAGGTCATAAAGACTTGCATATGCATGCATCTTATTCGTTGTAATTTCACAATCGAAATACATGCGTATGCATACTTTTCTTATAATTATGAAAATATTAGTATGTAACAGAAAATACAAAGAATAAATTTAAACGTAAACATTAAACTTGCTTATGTTTTATTAAGTACACAAAGAATAAACTTAAACGTAAACATTAAACTTGCTTTTGTTTTATTAAATCATTTACGCTGACACGCAAAAATGGTCCTCTTTGTCGAAACCCAAATTCATAGGACAAATGTAAATTGTAATAGGAGAAGCCGTTCTTATTAAATGCCTCCAATAAATCGTCATGTGTGGCCGAAAACAAAAGATCAACCACAACTTAACGCAATGACAATATGTTTACATTATCGCCGTTTTCTGTAAGTGACTTCTGTTAAGGACAAGTGCTGTCTAAAAACTTTTTAAAAAAATGGAACCAAAATTTATTTGTAACATCTTGATATGGAATTTCACAATGGAAGATAAACATCTGATTATATGAAAAAAGTCTTAAGAAAGAAATACATGCGTATGCTTGCTTTTGCTTATGTTTGTATGTTGGAGTGTGTGGGTGCATTAGCGAAATATATTTTGAAGCACATACAATGTAGTAATTTATGAGGTCATAAATGCGTTATTTATCCCTTTTTCATAAACGGAAAAAAATGTAATGAAAAATTTTTATGTCTGGGATACTTATCTGTATATGCGTATGTAGTAGTGCCTACAGAAAAAAGTATAAAACCTGCTATTTTTTCGAACAAAATTCTAGTTCTGTGAAATTATTTAACGTAAAAAGATATCTGTGAAATTTCTAAAAAAAAACTTTAAGTTTTGTGTTTTATTATTCGAATTCATAACAGGTTAGTAAAAGCAATTATAATAATAATTTTAATCTAATATGTATATGTAAATTTTGTGACCTTTTTCTTGATTTGAATGTTTATTGAAATTAATTTTTAAATGTGTTTAGTACCAAAAAATATTGAAAAATGGATTTTCAAAGTGAGGAAAATTTTAGAGAGCATGAAAGATCTCATGCTTCGTGCTCAAAAAAAAGTATTGTAAAGCTAGTTAGAAGTGCTTTTAAAAAGAGGCTTATAACTCTAGCATATGAAAATAACAATGAAGAATGTCTCCTACCGGAGATGTTTATGAAGGAAGCTGAGGAGCCGTTAAAGAGAAAAGTTGATAACTTCTTAAAGGATAATGATGCTATTAAATTTAATATGGAGATGTATGGATTATATGCTCGTCCCAATGTGAATAATGAATTAGAAAATACCCCTATAGAAGTGAAAAATTTTCAAACGAAAATGAAGGAAATTTTCAATTTAGAAGAGTATTGCGATGAATATGCTTCTAATATTCAAAGAATAATAACAAAAATGGAAAACTTTCAAGAACGGGATAGTGGTTGGACTCTAATTCAACTTTTAAAACTTCATATAAATCTAAATAAATACCAACCACTAAAAGGTTCCAGTTTTATACCTCTTCCAAATAAAATAAAGTTAAAAAAAGCATGTATAAATGTGCAAAACAATGATGAGTTTTGCTTCAAATGGGCAATACTATCAGCCTTATCAACCCATAAAAATCCTCAAAGAACAAGCAGTTACGGAGTCAACATCTATGAAGAACTTATTAACTTTAACGGCTATTGCTTAAATTTTAGTGGGTTATGCTTCCCACTAAAAATAAGAGATATAAAAATTTTTGAAATTAATAATCCAAATATTAGTATAAATGTCTTTGGATATGACATTGAAAAAGACTTGATTGTGGGGCCCTATTATAAAACACGAGGATCAAAATTAAAACATATCCAACTCTTGTTTTTGCAGAAAAAAGTGGAGGGAAATATAGTTTCCCACTATGTTTATATAAAAAATATATCAAGGTAAGTGTTATGATTACAAATAAAATAAAATAAAAAATTTAGTTTTAGTTTCCTTTATTATACTATTTTGTATTTTTACAGATTCATTAGAGCTCAACAGACAGGTCATCATGAAAGCATTGTTCTATGTAATGACTGCTTGCAGAGTTTTCATCATGATCAACAATTGGAAATCCACAGAAAACAATGTAAAAAACAAATTTCGTATGCACCCCAAGCAGATAAGTCTACAATAGAATTTAATAATTATAGTAATAGTATAGATGTACCGTTCGTAGTATACGCAGATTCGGAATGCATATTTGAAAATATTCAAACTTGCATTCCGAGTGGAGATATTTCTTCAACAACATTAGTTGATAGACATGTCCCCTATGCTATATCATATTTCATTAAATGTAGCTTTAACGATAATTTAAATAAGTTTTGTAACTTTAAAGGTTTAGATTCACCTAGACAGTTTATAGAGAGTTTAATTGGAGACATAAAATATTTAAGCAATAAATATTTGTCTATAGTAAAGCCCATGCTACCCCTAACAGAAGAAGAAAATTTACATTACCATTCGATCAATATATGTCACATTTGTTCTAAACTTATTTTAGATGATTCAAAAGTTAGGGATCATTGTCATATGAGCGGAAAATATAGAGGCGCTGCACATAGTTCGTGTAATCTTAATTACAAAGTGCCAAAGTTCTTTCCAGTAATATTCCACAATTTTTCTGGTTATGACTGCCATTTATTTGTGAAGGAGCTAAATAATATAAATGATGGCCCTATAAATATTATTCCACTCAATAAAGAGCTTTATATATCTCTCTCTAAAACTATAACTGATGATGATAGTGGTAAGATTGAAATTCGATTTTTAGATTCCTATAGATTTTTACCAGCAAGCTTAAATGATTTGGTTAAAAATTTAGCTAAGAAAGATTTAAGAGTAGTAAAATCAATAATTGGGGAAAACGAAACTAAATTTAATTTGCTTATTAGAAAAGGTGTCTTTCCATACAGTTATTTAAATTCAATAGAAAAACTTAAAGAAACTTCTTTACCAAATATAGAGAGCTTTTATAATAAATTAACAGATGAAGATTGTTCTCAAGAAGATTACGCCCATGCTAAAGAAGTATGGAGTACGTTTGAGTGTACAACTTTAGAAGATTATTTAATTCTATATTTGAAATCTGATGTCTTGTTGTTAACAGATGTTTTTGAAAACTTTAGATTTATTAGCAAAAATATTTATAAATTAGACCCTTGTCATTACTATACAGCACCAGGACTTTCCTGGGATGCAATGTTAAAAATAACAGATATTAAATTAGAGTTGTTGATAGATATAGAAATGATTCATTTTATACAAAAGGGGATAAGAGGAGGAATAGTACAGTGCTCTCAACGACATTCTATTGCAAACAACAAATATATGAATGATTACAATGAGAATCTTCCATCTAAGTATTTAATGTATTTAGATGCAAATAATTTGTATGGATGGGCAATGTCTGAAGCTCTACCAGAAGGTAATTTTGAGTGGGAAACAGACATAGAAAACTTTTGTTTGGATAGTATACCAGAAGACTCAGCTACTGGATATATATTAGAAGTTGATTTGTTGTATCCAATACAAATTCATGATATTCATAACAATTTACCATTTTGTTGTGAAAATAAAAATCCTCCAAATTCTAGCGAAAAGAAATTAATTGTAGATTTAAATAATAAATATGGATATGTAATATATTATAAAAATTTACAGCAATGTTTAAAACATGGTTTAAAGCTACAAAAAATTCATCGAATTTTGAAATTTAAGCAATCAGCTTGGTTAAAACCATATATTTCATTAAACAACTTACATAGAACTAATGCTCAAAACACGTTTGAAAAAAATTTCTTCAAATTATTAAATAATGTCGTATACGGTAAAACAATGGAAAACGTGGACAAGCGTAAGAATGTAAAAATTGTTAATGAGTGGGAGAGCGTAGGGAAGAAAATGGGTGCTCGTGTTCTTATTGCCAAACCAGAATTTCATTCATTCAGTATATTTGAGGAAAATATGATAGCTGTGGAGCTAAACAGAAGTTATTCGTTTTATAATAAACCCATTTATTTAGGATTTACAATCCTAGAACTTTCAAAGTGGAAGATGTATAACTTTCATTATGATTATATACTACCAAAATATAATATCAAAGCAGAGCTGAATTATATGGATACCGATTCTTTTATATACACAATTGAAACTGATGATTTTTATAAAGAGATCATAAACGATATTGATACAAAGTTTGATACATCAGATTATGAACCGAATAATAAATTTGGCATTCCACAAAAAAATAAAAAAAATATTAGGTATGATGAAGGATGAAAATAATGGTAGGGTAATGAAGGAATTTGTAGGGTTGAGAGCGAAAATGTACTCATACAAAATGGAAGATATGAATGAAGTTAAAAAAGCAAAGGGTATAAAACGTAATATATCTAGAAATTTAAGTCTATTAGATTATAAAAATTGCTTGTATAGTAAGAAAGTCTATTATAGAAGTATGTATACTTTTAAGTCAAAACTACATGTTTTATATACATCTTTAATAAATAAGGTATCTTTAAGTTATTTAGACAACAAAAGATATGTGTGTAACAATAGTGTAAATACCCTTGCTTGGGGGCATTATCAAGAATCATTTATAAACGATAGCAATGATGATTTTCTAATGGAAATCGATCATGTAGACAATCAAAAGTCACTTGATTGTATAGATCAATTTATAAATGATTCTGCTGACGATAATTTGTTAATGGAAATTGATTGTTAATGTTTTTTTTATTTTTTTAGATTTAAGCAAATTTTTTTTTTTTTTTTTTAAATATTATACAAATAATATATTTATTAATCTTTATAAATTTTACAACTTAATTCAAATTTTTTAATTTTTTTATTATTTCAATTTATATTTATTGAATAAAAATTTTAGACAAAGGTGACCACAATTAAATGTATTAAAGTTTTGTTTTCGCTCATAATTATATTCAATAGGTCTCCTTAAATAATTAACTATTTCAATTGGAGGTTGTAAGTTTCCAAAGCTATCAAAATATTCTTTATAGTTGTGATTTTTATAATAAGCTACCCAATGAGTTCCAGGACCGTGAAAATTATCTAAATTAACAATACCACATTCTTGAAGTAATGGCTTCTTAGGTAAACGGTCGCGCATAAAAACTCCTCTAAATTTACTTAGGTTTTTACCATATTTCATCAAATCTAGATCGGTGAGTGGTCGATTGGGTAGTTCTTTTAGAAGTTTTTTGGAGCTGGTTTATAGTATAGTCCATATCCAGATCTATATGGTTTAAGATATAAACCTCTCCCCATGGCAATTGATTCCATTTGTTTATTATGTCTAGTAGCCTCTTCTAGTTGCTCTTTTCCATTTTTTATATCATTAACAGCCTTAATAACAGCTGACCCACCTGAAGCCAAACCTCCAAGTGCTGACAAAGCTGTTAGGATTGGAATAATTGGAAGAAATCCACCGATTTTTGGCATTGGTATAACTCTCGGAATAGCGATATTAGCTCTCTTTTTCCCTTTAAAGTTTGAATTAACGACTTTTCGCGCAATTGTAACAGCGGCATTTAAATTGTTTGGGTTTTCATTTCTCAAGAGTTTTAGAGTATTTTTAACAGTTGTTGAAAACAATTTTCTATCACATGCTTTTATCTTTTTATAGTTTCTCTTCTTCGATTTTTTATATTTACGAGGTTCAGTATTCTTCATACCTAACCCAAATTTAACTTTTGCTTTCATTGCGTTTGTGCTCGTTCTTTGAAACCACTATCTCTTGATTTTACTCGTTGCCAGGCTTTTTCAGCTAATATTTGATCTGCTTTATTTCTTTTATTAATATTATTTGTTTGTGAATAGGTAATGTCGTGCTCTCTACAAGCTTCATCTAATAAATTTATCCCCTTATCTCCTCTTGCTAAACGTTTTTCAAGTTTTGTTCCAGGTCCGCAATACTGATAACCAGGTAAATGTAGTTCAATAGGTAATTTGTTTATTAAGTTGTTTAGTAAGCCGCTTCCAATCTTACACTGATTGTCTTTAACTCCTTTGTTATAGTTTATAACCATTTTAATGTTTGTTCTTCCTTAATATATATATGTTTGTGTAATGTGTTTCGGAGTAAAAAATCAAAATGAAGATATTTCCGTATATAAGATTTAATTTATACGTAAAATATATTAGTTATAAATATGCGATTAGTAAAGCAAGCCAAACAAATTGTTATAAGAAATGTCGACGTATCACAAGAAAAGAAACCTAAATTTAAACATAGCATATTACTACCCAATTCAATACGAGCACTAATTGTAGGACCTTCAAACTGTGGTAAAACTAACGTAATGATTAGTCTAATAGAAAGTCCTAATGGTCTTACCTTCAGAAACATATATATATATTCAAAGTCTTTATATCAACCAAAATACTGTTACCTTAAGAAATTGATCGATCCAATAAAAGGAATTAATCTTTTTACATTTTCGGAAAATGAAAAAGTTCTTACTCCAGCTGAAGCAAATTCTAATTCTATAATAATATTTGATGATGTTATATGTGGTAAACAAGATAATATTAGAGATTACTTTTGCATGGGTAGACATAAACATATTGACTGCTTTTATTTATGTCAAACATATACAAAAATTCCCAAACATCTAATACGTGATAACGCTAATATGATTATAATATTTAAACAAGATGAAATGAACTTACGACATATATATAATGATCATGTTATTGGAGATATGTCATTTAAAGAATTTACTGATATATGTAGTGAAAGTTGGAAAGATAAATATGGGTTCGTTGTTGTCAGTAAAGATGATGCGATAAATAAGGGACGATACAGAAAAGGTTTTGATAAGTTCATACAACTGTAAGTGGATAAAAAAGCAGATAAAAGCAGATATAAAACAGATAAAAGCAGATATAAAGCAGATAGAATACAGATCGATATCAGATATAAAGCAGTTCACAACCATATACAAACCATTTCGATATCAGATACATAGCAGTTCGATATGAAGAATAACAAATTATTAAAAGATATTGTTAAGACAAGAACGATATTAAAAGAAAAACTGAAAAATATAAAATTAAACGAAGCTGATAGATTTAACTTATTGGAAGATACATTTAAGCCCATAACAAAACCACTGAATAAGATAATTAAAAAAATTGATGATTATCAAACCGATGATTTATTGGAAGATACATTTACACCTACAACAAATCCTTTAAATAAAATAATTAAAAAAACTCATGATTACAAATCAGATGATTATAAATTATATGATGATATATCTAATTCACAACTACCATCACTACAATCCGATGGCAGTTCTGATAATTTTAATGATGCTGAGGGATATAATGGTAATATAACTATTTACAGTCCTACCAGCAAAAGTAATAAATTAGTTGTAAAAAGTGATAGTGTTGGTAATGACAATGACAAAAGCAACCAAAAGGTGATTGAAAATGCTAGTAATCAGTATTCACTAGTTGAAAATATAGAATTGCTGCTGAGTAATAAAAAGCTAGACCTAGTTTATGGGTTCAACATAGATGAAAGTGGAAAGTGGCGATATGCAAATAATGAACTACATTTTAATGAAGATAATTCTATTCGAATAGGAAATACAACATGGAAAATGACTCCAGGATTATTCGAATTAGTTTTTCATTCAAAACCTATACATTACACTAGAAATGATTTGAAAAATTACAAAGAGCTTTTAAGAAGTACAAATGCACACAAGCGTCAATATCAATCTAATGGTCAAATTAAAGGAACACGAGCATTTAAATATGTTAATATAATAAAACATTTATTTACTGCCAAATCAAGTGCATTAAAGAAAGGTAGTGGATTATCGTTAAAATCTGTAGACAATCGTAAGCCAAGCTATATATATTGGGATGATCCAAATGAATTAGTTGACAGATTACGTTTACTTATGTCATCGGAAAGTGTTGGTCATAATAATCACAAAAACGAAATAATTTCCATTGTTGAAGAATTGAAAGAAGCTAACATAATATATTAAAAAATGAGCTATATAAACAAATTTGGAGAAAGTTCGATTAAAAATACTCTAAATAGTAATTCAAGGTTAAGGACATACAAGCAAAATTTACAAATAAATAATTTAACAAAAGATGTGCAGCAAATATATACTACGATAACGATTTTTAAGAAAGAGTTCCGCAATGAAAATATAGACTTTTTAAATAAAATGGAAAAAAAGTTAAAGAAAATCGAAGAACTTAAAAATGAATATGAGTCTCAATTAAATATTGTTAGAAGTGATATAAAAGGTTTACGAGAATTGATTACAAATGATATTGGTAAAGATGTTCAACTTATTGAAAATGCTGTGAAGGGACAAATATACTCGTCAAATAAAGATTTTATAAGGAAAATTGAAGAAAGGTTTAATCAAATTGAAGATTTTATATTTAAAAGTATTGATAGGAATGCTAATTTTGATGATGTAAAAAAAATAAAACTTGGATGGCCTAATATTAAAGTAGCAAAGTGATTGACCTACATATATAAAATAAAAACATTGTAGACATATACTCACATATACAAAATGAACGTCGATAAGAGAGAAATAGTTAATGAACTGCACAAACAAGCGCGAAAAAATTTTAAAAGAAGACGAGTTATAATGAAAGGAATTGATGATTTATGGCAAGCAGATTTGGTTGAAATGGGGAATTTTGCAGTACATAATAACGGATATCGATATCTTTTAACAGTAATAGATACCTTTTCAAAAAAAGCTTGGGCTATAGCAATTAAAAATAAAACTGCGGCCAACGTGACGATTGCTATGAAGAGTATTTTCACTAGCAACAACCGAAAACCAAAAAATTTACAAACAGATGATGGCAAAGAATTTTTCAATAACACATTTCATCACCTAATCAAATTAATCACTATTCAACATATAGTGTTCTGAAAGCATCCATAGTAGAACGATTTAACAGAACATTAAAAGGAATGATGTGGAAAGAGTTTAGTTACCAGGGGACATACAAATGGATAAACAATTATCAAGAACTTGTTAATAAATATAATAACACATATCATAGAACAATTAAAATGTCACCTAATGATGTGAACACCTCTAATGAAAAATCTCTTTTGGATACCGTCTATAATCACTTGAAAGTTTTTAAGAAGCCAAAGTTTAAAGTTGATGAAAAAGTACGAATAAGCAAATATAAGCATACATTTGAAAAAGGGTACACACCAAATTGGACTACAGAAATATTTAAAATTAAAACTATAAAAAATACAAACCCTAATACCTATATCTTGCAAGACTATCAAGGTCATCAAATTAAAGGTGGTTTTTACGAACATGAGCTAATGAAAACTAAATTTCCAGATACATATTTAGTTGAAAAAATTTTGAAAAGAAGAAGAAATATGGTTTATGTTAAATGGTTAGGATTTTCTTCAGAACACAACTCTTGGATTAATATCGGTAATGCTTCATCATAAAAATCTTTGTATTTTTTAATAATAAACTATTCACTCATCAAACGTTAAAATGTCAATTACTTTAACACTAAACGGAGATTCTTCATATCTTGTTGCAAACTATTTTCCACCAATCGAAATAAATGAAAATTATGTTTGCGGCTTAATAAGCTTCGACACATATCACTCAATTCCGAATGTTGATGTAGAAAACAATTTATTTCATATTGGTAATCATGAAATAGAAATTCCAGTTGGATCATATGAATTAGATGATATAGCTGAATTACTAAGAGAGAAATACCATAACCTGAATGAGAAAGGAACTCTTGACATACAAGCAAATTATAATACATTACAAACATACATCAAAAGCAAAACTGATTCTATTTATTTCAATAAAAAAAACTCTATCGGCTCCTTATTGGGTTTTAGCGCAAGAGTATTAGAGCAAGATATTGACCATTACTCGGATAAATCAATAGATATAACAAAAATAAATACAATAATCGTTGAATGTAATATTGTAAGCGGATCATTTATAAATAATATGGCTACACATATTTTGCATCAGTTTTCGCTTAATGTTAGCCCTGGATATAAAATTACAGAGGCGCCGTCGAATGTGATATATTTACCCGTGAATTCAAAAACAGTTAATAGTCTTGTTTTAAAAGTCGTCGATCAAGACGGAAATTTAATAAATTTTCGCGGTGAAAAAATAACAATAAGATTACATTTGAAACCTATGAGAGAATGATTATATATAATAAAAGTGAGTTGCAAAAAAATTCGGACTTCATTCTAGCATCAACAACAACGAAATACAAAGCAGAAAAGTCATCGCGCTGTGAAAGTCAATCAGAAGAGTATAAAAAAAAAATTAAAAGTATTAACCCCGAACTAACTACCATTCTTAGTGAAGTTAATAAAAAGTTTTTAAGAAATTTGGGATTTTTATTAAAAAAATAGAGTCAATCATATAGCTGCGTGCATGACAAATTCTATAAAAAATGAGTAATACTATTATTAATATTTTACAAAAACCACATTTTGATAGTTCAATTATAAAAAAGGAGTATCACAGCTACACATCATATCTACAGTCATTTAAAAATAATGATGAAATTCGTATAACAATTCAAAATCAAGATTTATATGTTTTACCAAGCGAAAGTCTTTTATACATTGAAGGACTTGCAACAAAGGAAGATTCAACAGTTTCCACATCTATACGTCTCTTAAACAATTGTATTGCACATCTGTTTGATGAAATTCGATATGAAATCAATGGTGTAGAAATTGATCGTACACGTCATTTGGGTATTGCAACAGAATTAAAAAACTATGTGTCGTTGAATAAATTAGAAAGTGATAATCTAGTAAATGCAGGATGGTCGCCACTTAACAATGATGATCTTACACTTATAGACGGTTATTTCAATTTCTGTATGCCACTAAAATTCTTACTTGGATTTGCTGAAGATTTTAATAAAATAATAGTTAATTCTAAACATGAATTGATTCTTTTGCGATCTAAAGATGATAAACAAGTTTTGAAATCGAATGTATCAACTGAAAAAACTAAGTTATCTATTTTAAACATTTCTTGGAAAATACCACACATTCAACTTGCTGACGCTTACAAATTGCAGATGTTTAAAACAATAAACAATCGTCAACCTTTAAATATATCTTTCAGAAGTTGGGATATGTATTACTACCCCTCACTTCCAGAAAGTACAACGGTTTTATGGAATGTTAAGTTAGCCAGCGAAAACGAACGACCACGTTTCATACTTTTAGGTCTTCGAAACAGTGCCAACAAATTTCAACATTGTGATTTGACAGATATAAAAGTACATCTTAACTCTGATACATATCCCTATGATGATCTAAACCTAAAATTTGATAGAAATCGTTTTGCTATACTATATGATATGTATTTAAAGTTTCAATCAACTTATTATTCACGCGATCCTCAACCACTATTAACACGAGAAAATTTTAAAGCTTTGGCTCCAATAGTTGTATTGGATGTAACACATCAAAATGAATCAATCAAGACAGGTCCAATTGATATACGGATTGAATTAAAAACCTTAAAAAATATTCCCGCTAATACGTCTGCTTATTGCTTAATTATACATGATAAAATGTTTGAATACATACCCCTCACAAATGAAATAAGAAAACTATTGTAGATATACTGATTACTTATAAGTGTTTGTTTGTTCGTTTAATGAAAAATATCAGTAAATTAAAAAAATGGTATAAATATCAAATCTAACTTCTTTAAGGTTTATTCACAAACACTGTGTCTACATATTAAGTCATTAAAAAAAGATGCTACTAAAAGATATATACGATTTCTTAAAACGGTGTTCTCATATTATTTCCGATGAAGATAAATATAAGCTCATGAATATTCAGTCTCATCTAGAAGCGGCAAATAACATTAACACAACGACAAATAAATTTGGAGAGCATTATGAAGATTGTTGTTGGTCTAACGAAAATGCAACCTGCGGACCAGACACCTGTAGATGTATACAACATAGGATACGTAATATTGAAATGGAGAAAGAAGCAACCACACTTATGAATTTCTATCATAATATATATAATGTTAGCAAATGTAAAAATTGTAATTTCCAAAAAAGCTAATTAGTAATAAAGTGAAATAATAAAATTAATGAGAGAGATATATTTATATATATTTTTTATTTGTTATATTTTTGTTTACATTTATTCAATTATTATAAGTTTCTTAAATCCCGTCTAGTGTTATTTTATTTACTACCTCCATTAATACATCATCTTGACCATCATATAGTGCCAAGTATGATTTTACATCAAATGGAGGCAGTGTCAATATTTCCCGAATGTGAACAAGTTCTTTTGTTGTTGCTGTTGTTTTCGCTGATATTTTGGGTTCGATTATATTGAGAAACATATCCTCGTCTCCATCCAGAAGTTGAAGATATGCTTCAGTCTCTGATGTTGATGCTGTTGTTCTTGTTGCTGTTGCTTCTGCTGATAATCTTGCTGTTGTTGTCGTTGCTGCTGCTGCTTCTTCTGATGTTGTTACCATTGTTGTCGTTGCTACTGCTGATATTGTTGGTATTGATGTTGTTGATGCTGCTGATGTTGTTGGTATTGATGTTGTTGATGCTGCTGATGTTTTTTGTAAAGTAGCCTTCACAATTTTATGATAGAGTGGGGTGTTCCACCTAGGCTTTTTCAAAACTATTTTATGGATATTTTTATAATGGCGTTTTTTGTTGCCCCACGTTGAAAACGTGATTATTTCGCAGATGTTACAGATAAATTTTGGTTCCATTTTTTTAAAAAATTTTTAGACAACACTTGTCCTTAGGAAAATACAACCGAACTAGAATTATGTTTGAAAAAATGTGTTATTTTATACTTTTCTGGACATAATACTACATAAGAGTCATGTATGACTGCAGTCAACGCCACTGTAGTGAACAAAAGTCACTTACAGAAAACGGCGATAATGTAAACATATTGTCATTGCGTTAAGTTGTGGTTGATCTTTTGTTTTCGGCCACACATGACGATTTATTGGAGGCATTTAATAAGAACGGCTTCTCCTATTACAATTTACATTTGTCCTATGAATTTGGGTTTCGACAAAGAGGACCATTTTTGCGTGTCAGCGTAAATGATTTAATAAAACAAAAGCAAGTTTAATGTTTACGTTTAAGTTTATTCTTTGTGTACTTAATAAAACATAAGCAAGTTTAATGTTTACGTTTAAATTTATTCTTTGTATTTTCTGTTACATACTAATACTTTCATAATTATAAGAAAAGTATGCATACGCATGTATTTCGATTGTGAAATTACAACGAATAAGATGCATGCATATGCAAGTCTTTATGACCTCATAAATTACTACATTTGTATATCCTTCAAAAATATATTTCGCTGATGCACCCACACTCTACGACATACATACATAAGTAAAAGTATGCATACGCATGTATTTCGATTGTGAAATTACATTTCATTTTATCCAAAATTAAAGCAAGCATACGCAAGTCTTTCTTTCTTACGACTTTTTTTTTTCATATAACCAGATGTTTATCTTCCATTGTGAAATTCCATATAATTTTTTTTTTCAAAATGACCTACAACCGTTTTTTCTAAATATGATAATAAATATATTTTTAACGAATAAGATGCATGCATATGCATGTTTAGACATAAATTAAATAAATAAATAGTCGGGTTTCATATAGATACTTTACTATATAAATTTATTATATGAATTTATCAACTTTTTTTGATATTTAAGAATTTAGCTGTAGTTAAGTTCGAATATTGCAGAGCCATTTGGTGATTGACGTCCTTTGAAAATAATTGTCCAAATTTTGTCATTCATATTAGATAAGTAAGGATCCTCTCTGTTTAAATATTTAACGATTCTTTGCGGCATATAAAACCACTTATTGTTCTCCAAATGTACTATAACTTGGGATCCATATTGTGTAGCCTTCCATTCGAAATTTAAGATTTTGAATGATTCATTTACGGGAATATCATCAATTTTCGTATATTCTGATTGTATTCCTCTAGCTAAGTTAATTATTTGTTGATAGATCTAAAAGCAAATATACATATAAAATTGTATAGATATAGATACATATATAAAATTATAGATATAGATATACATTTATAAAATTCTATTTTGTAAAACTGCGTACTTACCATTTTGTTGAACGTAATTTCAGGTAAATTTGAAGAACAATAACTAAAATTAATTTCTGAAGGTTCTTTTATATTAATTTCTGTTGGTTGGTATAACTCTCATTTTTAGTATTTAATAAAAATAACTCAAATGAGAATCTCATTAACATGGTGGGATAAAATATCTCATTCGAATTTCTGTTTATTATAAGAGTATACACATGGAAAAATATATGTATTTATGTATAACATAATGACCATATTTTGTTTTTTCAAATAGTTAAAATTCGAATACGTGTATTTTTCCATAAGGATAAAAAATTCGAATACGTGTATTTTTCCATAAGGATAAAAAATTCGAATACGTGTATTTTTCCATAAGGATAAAAAATTCGAATACGTGTATTTTTCCATAAGGATAAAAAATTCGAATACGTGTATTTTTCCATAAGGATAAAAAAGTGCCAGAATGCCCTACGTGTATTTTTCCATAAGGATAAAAAATTCGAATACGTGTATTTTTCCATAAGGATAAAAAAGTGCCAGAATGCCCTACGTGTATTTTTCCATAAGGATAAAAAAGTGCTAGAATGCCCACAAATATACTACTACCGTGGTACTCCCCCAATACTTTTGATACTCTAATACACATATTTTAATTTTTATATATAAAAATTACCCACATTCACCCCTCAGCAAATGTAAAAAGTTTTATATTTCACAAAAAATTTCATAATAACTAAACAACTTACGAAGTTGCAATACAACTAATTTAAAAAACTGTACTTGAACTTGAATTGTCAAATCGTGGACAGATTAAAAATTTTTTTTCGACATCTTCCACAAAATTATCGCCACATCTTGAACAAAACGGGACACTGGCATGTCGGAAACAATTTAAATTAGACCTAAAAAATCCATGTCTACTCAAAAACTGTTATACACACATAAGTATGTGTGTTCCAACATATCGATCATTTACTAATGCAACGTCATAACTCCAAAAAAATCCATTTCGAGATAATTGCAGTTGAAAGTTTTGATTTGTGCTCACCATTTAAAAAATTTCTGACATATTCTCTTAAAACGTTGAAAGTACAAAAGACATAAGGATAAAACTTATACAATATAAATTTGAAATTTTGAGGTATTACGTTTTATTAGTAAATGTGCGATATATATGTTCCTAGATATGTTCGTGTGCGCTCTGTATTCTGTATATACATAAATGTTTTAAATACATTTTATATAATTCTTTTAGTAAAATTAAAAAAAAAATAATTTTTGGTACTCTGTGCATCAAAAAAGTACTAAACAAAATTTCTTTTGGTAACGAAATGCAAATACTATTTTCCATCACTGTTTTAATGGTTATTTTGCTGCACAAAACGCGTCGTATGTAACTTGAAATTAAGAAAAACGTAGAATGCATAGAATGCTTGAAACAGTGATGCCAACTCTTGCAACATCAAAAGCACTGTGAGCCCATGGAAATAGGGTAAAACAGGGTAAAAATTAAAAAAATTTCGGGTACAAAAGCACTAACCTAATTTTGTAAATCGCTTTATCGTGAATCTATTTCACATTTAGAACAAATGCAATATGCTTTTAGTTCATCTTTTGCTAATCTAAGCCACATTTTAAAAGCTGGATCATTCTCCCAAGGTTTTCTATATATTTGTTTTTCCATCTAAAGGAAAGCCATTGTTGTATAATGAACTTTAACACATATAAAATCAATAAAGAACTTACTTTTAATTACTGTTCAGCTTTATAATAAACAAGACACTTTCTTGCTTAAATTGCACAGCAAGCAAATCAACGGATATGTATATTAAAAGTAAAATCATTGCTAAACAAATAAATCATAAAATTTTCTGCACGAATTAAAAAAAAAGATGCTTGAGAAATTATAGAATTCAAACTCTTAACAGTTTGCGAGTACTAATCAAAATATAGATGCACATAATACGCAGTTGGTTAAAAGAAGTATTACGCCTGATATCACAATGTTCGGTAAAATGTCTGTTAGCAAAAAATTAACTAATTGCTGGTTAGGCTAACGGGCACTATTTAATCAACGGTTACGAGTTTTCGTTTCACCATCTTTCGGTTAACTAACAAAAGAATTTAATAAAAATGTGGCATTACTATCGGTTTGTTTACATAAAAAATAATATTAAAAAGACAGTTTTTGTAAATTTGAGAAACAAAACTTTATGATAATAGTAAAATTCAGGTAAGTAATAATTAAAATATTGTTATTTGTACATACATACATATGTACATGCATACATAGCATTAATATAAATTGTTTGTTTGTAGTATGTTCTCCTACGACAATGTATTTGGGACATACATACATATGTAGTTGAAGGAATCTAGTTTGGATGTGTCCAGAGGATGGGAAATAAACCAAGAGACGGAATTTGCCATGGTAAGATGATGTAAAAATATGTACATACATACATACATAATCGTTTAATGTCCATTACTCTTATCTAGGATTGAAAAATACCGACCGGCAAAATTTTATGATATTGTAAGCAATGAAGATACTGTAGCTAGTTTGTCCGAATTTGCTACGCAGGGTAATGCTCCTAACATTATTATAGCGGTAAGTAAAATTATGTATAAAAAAATAAGCCAAAGCTGATTTTTTTTTGTATGGTATAGGGTCCAGTTTGTTGTGCGCAAAACAACAACTATTCAATGGCTGGCTAGAATATTATTTTTTGACAGCTATAAGGAAGTAGCATTGGAATTAAATGCCTCAAATGAACGTGGTATTGAAGTAGTGCGAAAAAAAATTAAAATTGTTGCTCAACAAAAAGTCACTCTACCCCGTGAACATCATAAGATTGTTATACTAGATGAAGCTGACAGCATTACTGAGGGTGTACAACAAGCACTGAGGGGTACAATGGAAATTTATAGTAATTTCACACGTTTTACATTAGCTTGTATTACAAGTGAAAGTATCATCAAACCCATACAGTCTCGATGTGCCATGTTGCGTTTTACGAAAATAATAGATGCCCAGATTTTGGATAAACTTATTGAAGTTTTGTGAACAGAAATTTTTAAATTAAAAATATTACAAAAATATAAATATCGATTTGTATCTCTATCCATTTTGTTTTATTTTCCTCCGATTAGAGTGCTAACCGGCAAATTTCTTTCAGTTAAATTTAACATCAACTTTTCTGTTAAATTCTGTCAGTTAAGAGTTAATCATATATTGTGTAATACAATTTAGCCAGACTTTCGGTTAAAGTGTTGATTATTTTTTAATCGAACATCGTGAAAGCGGGCGTTAGGTGTGTTTCAAGAATAGTAGGAAAATGTTTCAGTGCCAAAAATGTTGATTATTTAAAACGCACCAAAAAGCACTGTGAGAAATTGTTAAAAGCACTATAAATACCCGCTTTTCAAAAACGGGTATTTAACAAAATTTCGGGTATAGCTTAAGTTAAAAAGCATCAAAAAATACCCGAAAAGCACCAAAATGGCAACGCTGGCTTGAAACGCGTAGAATGCGTGACGTGTAGAACGCGTGGTATGTAACTCCACCTCAAGTGAGAGAGCGCTCTTTTCAAGATGAGAGAAAATGCTATAAGGTATAAACACATTCGCCACAGCAGACTACACGAACACAAGAACACAAATGCTGCTGGCTACCGTTGTAGCCGTTTAGCAGCTGCTAAATTATTTTGGAAACGACAGATACACAGTAAACAGTAAGTAAGTAGTAAGTAAAATTTTTATTAAGTCTTCTTTTCTATCGATAACATTGAGTGTCTTACATACGATGTGAAAAAAAATATTATTAGAGCTATATTTGTCTTACTCTAATAACTAAGTAAATGTACAAAAGCAACATTGCTAAAGTGAGATGGTAAATGTAAAAATATACAAACTGAACAGTTTTGCAAGGCTTGCTTTCGGCCTTTAAATTCACTAACAGAGCAAAAGTCTGTAAATAACATTACTAAAACTAAATAACAATTAAAGGCCGTGCCGCACTATCCTACACAGTCGCGCGATTTGCAAAATATGACATGTGTGTTAAAAATGTATGGTAGTGTGGACTAAAAATGCAACTGTGTGACAGATTTTTTGGCAAGTCGTGCGATTTGTAAAATTTTATGAAAATTTTCATAAAATGATAGTTTTCATGCGATCAGAGGAGTATTTATTGTCAACCAGATGCCTTGGCATCAGATTTGTATGATAGTGTGGCACCTACAACACCATTTGGAAACGATTTTTTAAAGTCGGTCAGATTTTTGCAAGATTTTCCTGTGAATGAATCGTACGATTGTGTAGGATAGCGAAGCACCGCCTTAAACAATAATAAACAAGAGATCTGTTAAACTCATTGACGAAACATATTCATGTATGTACACAAAAAATTAGTTTTCCAAAATAAAAGCAAAACAAATTGTTCAGGTACAAGGTAATATAAATGTAAATATAAATATCACAGCGAAAAGAGTTAAACTCGTGTAGTTAATTCATCAAATGTAAAATTTTGGCAGTATTAATTTCAATTTTCCATTTTCAGCCTCTATGATTGCCGGAGACTGAGCTCATGTAGAAAGAAGGAAGATTAAGTGGAACTGGATCGTCCTCAATATGTTCGTGGATGATACCAACAGGCGACAGATATGTGGATCCAGTCCAGTTGGTGTTTTTTTCATTGTTGAAAATTTGGCTGACTAGGGAGTTATCATGGGTCGCAAGTTTTTCTACAAATTTTGTTTGCAACGCCATGGCGTACCTACAGAAGGGTAGAACATCTGCATTTTCAGACACGTAAGTATTTGAAAATCGTTTTATGAAGTTTTCATAATTTTTCCCGATGCATTTTCTCAGAATTTTCGTCTCAAATTTCTCCAATTATTTGGCTACTATAGGGGAAATAGTAAACCAAATTGGGAAACCATAGCAGAGAACCGATCTGATGGCGACCTTGTAGAGTAAAAGTTTGGTTTTTTTTAGCTAGGTATGTGTTGTTCATTAGAGTTGCAAACATTCCAGAGATCCTTTTCGTTTTCTCCAGGAGACTTCTAGCGTGTACATTAAATTTTAATAATTTGTCAAAGTGGATTCCGAGGTATTTAATGGTTTTTTTAATTGGTATATTTACACCATCTAGTGTGAGTTGTAGAGATTTACTTTCCTGCACTACATATCTTGGACATTTACCAGATGGGTTCCTGATGCAGATAGCCTCTGATTTGGCTGCGTTGATTTTAATGCCCCATTTCATATAAAAGGCGCTTATCTCCCCAAGATGTAATGCAGCATCATTCTGAGCTTGTATTGGTGATTTATTGTGGACGTAAATTAGACAATCATCCGCGTATAGGATGGCCTTTGAATTTCTAGAATGGTGAGGAAAGTCATGTAGGAAAATGTTGAACAGTAAGGGAGCCAAGATGCTTCCCTGAGGTACCCCACTCTTCACATGCCCCATTTCAGAGGTGGTGTTGTTAATTTGAACGCCAAATTTTCTATTAGTAAAGTAGCTGTAACATATTTTCACCAGAAACGGGTCAATGTCAAGATTTATAAGTTTAAAGAGTATTCCATTATGAAAGCAAGAATCAAAAGCCTTTTCTATATATAAAGAAATTGCCACGGTGTATGTTTTATCTCTTAGGTTGCTAGTTACATCATTGTGAAATTTCAACAATGCATGTTGTGTTGAGTGAGTTTTTCTAAATCCAAATTGGATTTCTGAAATTGGCTCCACAATAAACTCACTTTCAAGTTTCTCCTTTATAACATGTTCAAATATTTTACCAATGTTGGATAAAAGGGATATCGGTCGAAAATCCTCGGGCTTTTTACTGTCTTTCTTTTTTCTCATCGGTAGTATTTTCGCTTTTTTCCATGCCGATGGAAAATAACCATCATTAATGCAATTATTAAAAATAGCAGCTAATAATTTTAGTGTTGCATCAGGAAATTTTTTAATTAGAAAATTAGAGATGCCATCAAAGCCAAAAGATTTTTTGCTATTAATGTTTTTTATGTACATTCTGATATTACTTGCGTTTGTAAAATGGTAATTATCATGATTTGCCTCAGCCACAAACGCGTCATCAAATGTATAAATATGTTGTGGGAGTCTATCAATGCAGGACGAGATTTGACTTTCTATATTAATGACTGGTCTTTCAGGAATTACCTCTTGGATAACATCAGTATAATGAGTTCTGAAAATCTCTGAGATTTGAGAGCTATTGGAGGTGATGGTATCATTATGTAATAGTTGTTGGCAAAATGGAGACTTATTTTTACCAATGATCTGAAATACTTCCTTAAAAGCAGTTGGACCTGGTGTTATTTTTGATAGTCTATCTCTAAAATTTTTAGCATCCTCAAGATTTATGAGCTCATTAATTATTATTTTTAACAATTGTATTTGTTTAGAGAGAATTTTATACTCCCTGCTAATTTTATTGCCAGTTCTGTGGTATATTTTCTTTAGGTTCTTCTGCCATGTATACTTTACTTTGAAAAATTTATCAGGATACGGACGTTTTCCCTCCTTTATTTCCAGTTTGCTTGCGTGGCTGTCATGTATTGAGGTGACTTTGAAGCTTCAGTACTAATGGGAAGTGGTCTAAAAAAGTTGGTAGACTTTTGATCTGATAATTAGGTTGGAAACTATTAATTATGTGGTACTTAATAAAAATTGGTCTAGGAAAGAAGACCCGTTTGGAAATGATGGAGATATGTATATCGCATACTCGTGTTACATCTAAACAATTGTTTTGTTGCCAGTCATGGAGGACTTTCCCATTGGCGTTATTAGCAGCATCTCCCCAGTTTACACTTTTTGCATTTAGGTCACCACCGAATATAAATCCATCATACAGTACATTGTAAGGCCTTCAACTATATAAGGCCATATGGGCTCGGTTGGATATAAATAGATAAATAAATAAAATAAATAATTGTTGCCCAGTTGGAGAATCTGATTTAAGCTGTTGTTTTACTAATGTTGTCTGTAACCAATTCTATTTCAATAAAGACGTGATTAAATTGTGTTCTTGTGCAATTAATTCTATTGTACTGTATAGTGTTTTTAATGGCAATTGCTACACCTAGAGATGAGTTGTCGTAAATAAAATTGTAGCCATTAAGTTTCACTTTTCTATTTCCATGTATATGACATTCTTGAATAAATCCTACATCAATCTGGTTTTGATGAAGGATATTTGACAGCTAGATTTGGCGACTGTTGTTTAAAAGGGAGCGGACGTTAAATGTCATAAATTTAATTTTTTTATGGGCCATATTTACTATTTACATTCCTTAGAAGCCGCAAGAACTCTGCTTTTGCTTCATTTTTTGGCATGTTTTTAAAATTTGTGAGGAAATTTGTAATTTGCTGTTCCAATGACAATTCCTCAGGAACAAGGAACAAATTAGCAAGTTTTCAAAATTCTTCAATTATTGAAGGTTTTTGATTTGGAGCTTCAGTATTTAGCTGAAAAAGACTGGCGTACGATTTACCTGGTGAACTAATAGATTGGCTCATTATTTTGCTTACATTGTTTTTGGCCACTAGCTTTTCCTCGCTAGTTTTTTCATGCGTTCCCTTTGTACAGCAAGGTATTTTCTGTAAGCTGGGCATCCCCTTCAGTTTGCCGGATGACCACTTACACCACAATTTATGCAGTGGGGTGCTGAGGTTTCTGAAATTGTGCGCTGGCATTCGCCTTGGGCGTGTTTTTTTTTCACATTTTACACACTGGAATTCTGAATTACAATTTTTAGAAATGTGACCCCAACGTTGGCATCTGTGGCATTGCACCTCTTTTTCTTTTCTTTTTGGCATCTCCCAAAGAATAGTTTGACTTAAAATGAATTTAATATGCGATATGTCGGACAGAGATTTACCCTGGTTCAGAGTAACCAGAAACAGTCCCGTGTCGTATGAATTCTTGACAGAATACGGAGTTGTAAAACGTGTAACTTTGAGTACGACGTTTGGAACAATTTTGTCTAGGACAGACTTGACTTCTTTAGTGTCAGTACCATGGTATAAGCCTCTCAATACAAAAGAAGTTAGTTTTAGCTCTTTAGGTGTGTATGAGTAAGAGTGAATATTCTTCTCCCTCAGTAGCGTCATCATTTCAGAATGTACTGTAGCATCTGAAAGGTACAACTTACTTTTATGTTTATTAACGTTTTTTATTTTAAACGTTATTTTAGGTGTTTTTGCCTCCAGTTGATCAACTAAGCGTTTAATGTTGACAATAAACAGAAAGATCGGGGGGCAAAAAGATCTGCCAGCATTTCCGCTCTTGGTCTTGGTAGTTTTTTCCTCTTTCCTCTGTTTGGGGATGGCCTCCACATTCTCGATCTGCAGTCCAGAAAGTAGAGCAAATCTGTTATCACCCAAATGGGTGACATCAATGTTCGCCGGCGACGATACCTCCGATCTTCTACGCTTCGGATAAGTGTTGTGTGCATGTCCGTCCTCAGTAGACAGATGTTGAGATAATGGTAACTCCTCCTCCACATCGCTCAAATCCATGATTCGAACGAAAATTGGCACCACAATCACGAGAATCCACCCGTATTAAAAAAACTCGATAAAATTTAATTATTTTGGAAAATAAATTTGCGCTTAAAAAAAAGATATATATATATATATATATTAACTCCGTTATATCGCATTCCCAGCTTTATCGTGTCTTCTCTTCACAATGAAAAAAAAACCGGTGTGTAATAACCGCCGTAATAATATTATAAGAAAATAAAAATCATAATATAAGTTAAAAATATTTTTTAATTGTTGATTTTATATTAAATCACCTGCATTATTAGAAGTGGTTGCAGTAGGCATAGTGTTGTTGGTGGAAGCGTTAGCAATGCCCGTCATAATATCATCTGTTTTAAAATGGAAATGAATAAAACTTATGTTCATATGCAAATTTAAACAAAAACATACTCGAATTTTGTGTATTATTTGCATTTGAAATGTCCACTAATACATTTTGTGGTTGTTGCAGTCTTAACTGCTTTCTACGCTGCCGGTATGCGCGCTGGTTCTCTGCCGCTTTTCTGCGCTTTCTTTCTGCTTCTACAATAAGAAACAATATTTTCAATAATGCTAATAAAGCATTATTTTAAATTCATATAAAATCACCTGCACTTGTTGAAGCCATAATTCACTCTAATTAGTCACTTTTTTCACTTTTATTTTGTATTTGCACTTTGTTTCTACTTTAAATTTAACTTTAACTAAAGTACAAGAACGTATGCTTCACGAAAATGCTGTGTACTTTGAAGAAGGGAGATGTCAATATATGTACATATGTATATGTAGTATATATTTTAAATATTTTTTAATTTGATTTAGAGTTGGGTTTTTCAGCTCAGTTGAGTGAGCGCTCTTTTCCGCTCAGCTCAGTTAACTGAACTAGTTCGCTCTTTTAGTTCAATAGCTCACTTTAGTTCAGTAGGTCAGTTTAGTTCAATAGCTCACTTTAGTTCAGTAGCTCAAACAAAAAATGTTTCTGCTATATCAGCGTTACCATAACGTTTTTATTTTTAAACAAGTAATTTGGAAAACAACTTAATTTTAGTTATATAAATATAAGCTCCAATATACAGCTAATTTTATATATTTTTTATTAAGACATAGCCTAACATAGGTGTCACACGATCAAGTTTTCATTTAATTTTTGTTTCAAGATTCAATCCTCTCTCATTTTTTTACCAATACACTCACACTTTTAAAATTTGCTGAGAATTTGCTTTCAAATTTTCGTTCAATTGAGTGTTTCAAATTGCTTTCAAGAAAGCAGCTGATTGCCATTTGATTATAAACTCTCGTTAATTTTCATATACATACATAAGTATATATATTCTGCCGCCATAATATTTGTATTCTTGAAAGCAAATTGCGTGCAGCCTACGTCACAGCCTTCAATTTTTGTGAATTTTGACTAGCAGTTTGTGTAAATTTCCTGAAAGAGAATTGAATAAAAACTTGAACGTCTGACTGCAGTGTTACTTGAATGAAAAATTGAAACAAAACTTGAAAGCAAAATTTATATAAAATTGATAGTCAATTTTTAAATGTGTGACTGTTTAGTAAATTGAAACAAATCTTAATCAAGTGACACCCATGTAAAAAAACAAATATAAGAAAAATTCAAAATAATTAATTTATGTAAAAAAATTGTGAAAAATTATTCATGCATCAAAAAGTTTTATAAATGAGTGATTTTTCGGAAAATTGCTTAAATATTTTCCTTTGCCCCAAACATATTTTTAAGTTTCTATTATTTGAAAATAATGATACTAAATTTAAAGTTATTAGTATAATTGTTATTCCAATAATTCTGTTCCCAAAACTTATCAATAAACTTTTTTTTTTAATTATTCGTTAAACCTAATGAGTATCAGTCATCATCATCTGTTTCATGTTACGTTTGGCGTTAAATGATTTAATTCAAAAATACTTTGGTTGTTATTCTTCCCAATATTAGCAGGTATAACGAAGTAAGTTTAAACCTTAGCACTGTGATATAAGCAAAATGGGGCAGAAATAATAGGTTCAGAAATTGGAATTAATATAACAAAATTCAGACCAATACGGTGAAATATAAATCCTGCAGTCTGTTGTATTTATATATTTATGGTAGTATTCACAAAAAATAAAATAGATTTCAAATGTGTTTTAGTAAAAAATTTCAATAAAAATTTTTCTTAAAATATATTTCAAATCCATTTTAAATTTTTATGAATATGGGCGTTAATGTTTTAAATAAATTATTTCAAAATTGATCAATGCTTAGAAAAACTATAAAGTAAAGATAAATTAGCTTATTTGGCAACGCTGGCTATCAAAATCAACCCTTATTTAATACAATACTGTAGATACTATCGCAAAAGTATTGTATTGTGCCAAATGTCATATTCCATACGAAATAAAAGCTCTTTAGGGTACGTAAAATCCAATTGTCATAATACATGAAATTGAATTGATTGATTGTAAACCCTACAAGAAATGGTTGACCGAAACTAATACACAGAAAATATTTTCACTAACACACTTGCAGAAATTTTATTTGAGCGAACATATGATTGTCATTGTTGGTGGAGTTATCCATCATCGTTGAAGAAATTATGTTGCAGTTTCATTTTTGACATAAAGTTTTGAAGTTAAACATGAAAAGTTTGCATTAATCATTTGCGTGTTATAAAAGTTTTAAAATTTTATAAAAAAAAATAAGAGTTTTTTATTTTAAAAGTGTGAACAAAATATTAAAAGGTACGTAGAAAGATACTCATATTTAAACTTTTTGTAGCTTTTTTTATTTCAACAATTTCTGCGAATTTCAGATGTTTTTCAACAGCAAGGTGTCCATGAATTGGAAAAATACTTGAAGAAGGCAATGCAGCATGTTCACCACAGATTACAAATTTCGTGTTATTAAATTTTGTCTTAAAATTAATTTACATACCTATATTTAATTTTTTTTTTAATAAAATTATAAGGAATTGAATACAAATAAATCGTGTTTTATTTTTACTACTTTCTGCGTCAACAGTGACGATTATAGCCATCATGCTTGATAAGTCAACTATGACCAATGAATTCATCATCTTTGATTAGTCAAATGTGACTGCTAAATCCGTAAATTTTGATTAATCAAATGTGACCAATATTTCTATCAACGCTGACTCACATGTACACAAGAGTTTCCATCACATTCTTCATATTGGCCTTAAGAATGTGATAGAAACTTTGTTCTACGCGATGATGGATATTTCTGTCAGCAATGACAGTCAAATGATAGGTCAAATGACCGTCACTGTTCTTGTAGGGAAGAGCGCTCACTTACTGAGCTAAAAACGCTCAGTAAGGTGAGCGGCTCATTTAGCTCACTTGTGTGAATCGTTCAGTTGAACTAGTTCGTTCAGGGGCTACACACCTCTAATTTGATTTATTATTGATCTAACCCTTTTTGACTCATGTAATGAATGCTGTTCGTTAAAAGAATTTTTAAATCAGTGTTATCTCTATTTTTTGCTTTTCTTGCTGTAAAATACAACAACAATAGTCAACGTTGACAAAAGCAAACGCACATAAATAACCGAAATTTGTTTACTTATTTTGTTTCTCTTTTTTCTCTTTCATTTTTTTTTTTGCTTTTCTTGCTTGGCACTAGCCAAATTTTATGCAGAGAACACTTTGGCTTCAATTGATGAGAACTCTAACACATATGTAGGTACAAATACACACTCAAGTCACACAGCGTTATCGTTAAATTTCACACGTATGGTTGGGCGTCGCATAAGAAGTATAACTTCAAAAAATTCTTATATGTACGTCAAGAAAAAAAGATGAATTTAGCAAAAAAGTGGGGTTTTTGTGAATATAAGTATAAACACATTCGCCACAGCAGACAACACGAACACAAGAACACAAATGCTGCTAGCTACCGTCACAGGGTAACCAGAGATGACACGAGACGGAAGATTTTGCATACTGATTTGTATACACTCATACAATCCTTCGTTTTCGTTTTTTTCTTTGTGCTGTCTTTGTATCCAAATTAAAATTATAAATCACAAAACTAATAAAATATCCATATATTTCTATAATTTACATTAAAAATATTATTAATTAATTAATTTAAGTTGGTTTTCACTCATCGTTTGTATTTTATTACTATATACATCTGCAAAATATCAGAATTTATCAAGTATGTATGTAGTTATGTATGTGTGTATGTAAGCAAAAAATCACCACCATTTGGCAAATTTACAGAATATATGTACGTATGTATGTATATAAATTTAATATACAGAGTATATAAGCACCCACTAAATTGTTTTATCACTTTATTTTGGAATTATATGCCGTAAATACTTAATATTATCACATTTTATTAAATTTAAGCGTGCTTTTATGTAGCATTTTCCACTAAAAACTGAACTTTTTTTTGCTTTTCGTTTTGTTTACTTTCATAACAAAAACACTAATGTTTTCTCTTTTTCACGAAGCTTACTTATGACAAATAAAATATGATCGAAGTCCAATTTTTTTTGTTTTTGTCATCATAATTATTATCATACTTAATTATTTTGGAAACGACAGATACACAGTAAACAGCTGATCCTGAATTGTTGCAACGATTCATTTATGTATATTACAGTGGTGCATATTCAGCGCTTTTACTTTTTTGAAGTACGCTGGGGCGAATTGAATTCGCCACTCACATCACTTTATTGTGTATTATAACCAAGGCGAATTTATACCAGGTGGCCTTATCGCTACAATAAAAAAAACAATATGAATAAAATATGAATTTCGCCGCAAATAATCTACACATAAGTCAAAAAAAATGCAACACTACACCAAGGCGAATTTATACCAGGTGGCCTTATCGCTACAATAAAAAAAACAATATGAATAAAATATGAATTTCGCCGCAAATAATCTACACATAAGTCAAAAAAAATGCAACACTACACAACTAATTTGTTTACAATTACGTGAATTGCAATCAGAAAAAATTGATTGAAAAGAAGATGTGTTTGTCCATCAAAGCGCTATTGTTAAAATAACATAGACTATACATTATTCTGTGGTTAATAATAATCCCAAAAAGTCAGTAAGATCTGTTGGCGACGGTGAAGTGGTAGAATTTGATATAGTAATTGCGGCTGATACACAATATTTATAACTTTTTCAGTATCGATTGTAATTAGATTCAAAGTGTGGTCTAGTGATTTTTTAATTTCATCATCAACAAAAAATATGTAAGGTGTTGCTTCTTTGCTTTGTTGCAAAGCATTAAAAATAAGACCCAATTGTTCAACGGTCACTCCAACTGGTAAATATGTATATAGGCGGACCGGGTTCTTCTCCAGTATCTGAAATAAGTGTTGCCTGCAAAGTGTGTGTTTCATGGTTTTCCGCTATTTTATTTTCAGAATTTTCATTCAATTTAATACGTTTGGAATCCATTTTTGTAGTTCCCAAAAAGGCAGTAAGGTCTGTTGGCGACGGTGAAGTGGTAGAATTTGATGTAGTAATTGGTGAAAAAGGCAACGAGGCTGCAAATGTTACTGGGCAGTCGGGAGAGCCAGTACGTGGTAGCCAATCCGCAGCCGATAGACGTCGCAATCTTCTATATGTATCTTGTATATTATTAATACAATACAATAGACAATAAAAGCAGTTATTTTTTATTAAGCAATGATAATATAACGAAAAAGTTAACAAGTTTACTTCGATGTTTACATTATAAACAAAACTTCTTTAAATAATTTTTGTTTATTATTTTGCAATATTTCACAAAAGAAGTTATTTTTTATTAAGCAATGATAATATAACGATAAAGTTAAGTTTACTTCGATGTTTATATATTAAACAAAACTTCTTTAAATAATTTTTGTTTATTATTTTGCAATATTTCACATACAACTTATAAAACTAAATATGTAAATAAATAAATAAAAATGTTGTATTGAAAAAGAAATCTTAAAACGTTTTGTTTCGTTTACTAAAGTAAAAAATATGCTTTCATTTCTATTAAATAAATAATTAATTTGGGGAAAATTTTTAGCAATTTTGTAAAAAATCAAAATCAAGCTATTAGGATTTCGAAGCACCAACTAAAGCTGGCTTTATGGCACGGTCATGTAGTTTGTAGCCCAATTTGGTAACTTGAACGACAGTATCGGGTGTAACAGTGGTATCGGGCTGTTAATATTGAAAGAATGTTAATAATAAATTATTTATTGCGACAAAAAGTCTACCTTTTGAAATAAAGCTGCATGCAAATTGGGATTGCATTTTTCATTTAACGGATCCATGGGCTCAAGACCATGACGCTTAAATACTTGCAGTAGGGAAGCATTAGTCATGGTCAAACCTTCATATAAATTTTTTAAATGATCCTGTGGCACTGCTTTAGCTGCATGACCCAATATATCGGCAACTTCGAGTAAATCTTTACAAAATGATTTACGATATTTGTCTAACAATTCATTGTTTTTCTCCTTCAATTCTAAGACTTCTTTGTTTAAAGATTCCACATCGCTGGCCAATTTTTTTATATGTTCAATTTCGCCGGTAGCAGTATGTTCTGTTTGTGCGTCTGCATTTTGAGCTAATAATAAATAATAAAAAAATATATATATATTTATATAAACGGATTGTATATACATGCATATATTTAGATTGTACTTACAGTATAAAAGAGTTTTCCATAAAATCATTGGAGACAATTTCAGTCCCTTGCTGTTCAACTTCTTGGTACAAACAGTCATCTCTACAGGAGTGGAAGTATACATATACATACGGATTTGTATATACATACATGCATACATACATATGTATATTCAATTTGTACTTACCCTGTGATGGAAGATTCAATAAAACCACTTAAAGAAACTACAGCCTCTTGTTCCACTGGGCGGTCATTTCTAAAAAGTGTGTTATAATATTATTTTGCTTTGAAATTTCCAAACTCTACTTACTGAGACAAATGTTCGAAAAACGGCTCAGCATTTCGCATAAGAGACAGTCTGTTTCCAGCCTTAACAATGCTCGAAGCCAAGAAATGTTTGGAGCAAATACGAGCTGTTGCACAAAGGCTAACGCAACAAATATCACTCCACTTCTTTCTCTCATTCTTGTCTCTAGGAACACTGAACAAGCTTTCAACTCCCTTCGCGTACTTAACTTTACACACCGCATAAGCTCGAATGTACATATTTAAAAATTTTATTTTTATTCAATTTAATTTTTAGTATCACTTGTATATTTTCACAACAACAATCAGATTAAAACACAAACAATTTTTGACAGTACTGTAGGTATGTAGCCATTTGTATTATCCACAGCTGATCACGGCGAATGCTAATAAGGCCACCTGGTATAAATTCGCCTTGATTATAACATTTTTACAAACTCGATTGAACTCACTTTCAAAAACCTTTTGATATTTTTTTTTCTAAAAATTTAACAAAAAAATCTTTTTTTTTAATTTCGAACAAATTTTTTTATCATAAAAATTTAAAATAAAATTTTTCTAAAAATAAATATATAAGCAGCTGTTAATATAGCCTTTCACAGAGAAAAAAAATCAATGTAAAATCTCGTATTCTATTTCTGTTGAAAACTGGTTAAATAGTTGATATTCTTCTCAATTAGTATCCACTTTACGAAAATTGTAAAGATGGACAATTGAACGCTGATGAGAGGTGTAGCGGCCTTGAAATCAGTACTGATACGTTCTGCTAAAAACTGATTGGATATAAATAATAATATTTTCCAACATAAAAAAACTCTTAGCAATATTGAATTTTCATTAATTCAATAAAACTGATCATGAGCCTGATAATATTACTTTTCCTATGTACATCAATATAAGTTCGAATAATAATTACGTTTATTCGTAATAATAATAATATAAAAATAAAAAAAAAAAAAATATTAGGTAAAAAAGGGCTATAACCCTATGAGTTTTTTTAATCTTTAACAATGTTGGTATTTTTGACTCAAGTCAATATTTTATATAACAATAAAGCTAATAAAAATTCTTGATGCATATATATTATAACATTTCAATTTTGTAATTTTCTTTTTTATTTTACAATAAAAAATATTTCTAATCACTAATTTGATTTAAAAATTTTGTTATATTGTCAACACTGTTCTGGTTTTGTGGCCATCAGAAATAGAAATTAGTTTAATTCGACTACACGACAAAAGTAGCATGGACAAAAACCTGTTGCCGTGTTGCCTTGCTGTCTTCAATATAATCATTCTCATATGCACACATGTATTCTAATTTTGACAGGTGGTAGTCGGTAGTCTGCTGTGTCGAATGTGTTTAATGCTTAATGCTTAAGATTGCTACCTTTAGCAAAGATAACCAGAAATGACAAAAAAAAACAAAAATTGGACTTGGATCATATTTTATTTGTCATAAGTAAGCATCGTGAAAAAGAGACAAAATTAGTGTGTTTGTTATGAAAGTAAACAAAACGAAAAGCAAAAAAAAGTTTAGTTTTTAGAGGAAAATGCTACATGAAAGCAAACTTAAATTTAATAATATGCAATACTATTAAGGATTTACGGCATATAATTCGAAAATAAAGTGATAAAACAATTTAGTGTGTGCTTATATACTCTGTATATTAAATTAATTAATTAATAATATTTTGAATGTGAAGTATAGAAATATATGGATATTTAATTAGTTTTGTGATTTATAATTTTAATTTGGATAGAAAGACAGCACAAAGAAAAAACGAAAAGGAAGGATTGTATGAGTGTATACAAACCAGTATGCAAAATCTTCCGTCTCGTGTCATTTCTGGTTATCTCTGCCTTTAGGAAGCAAATCATCAGGAATCAAATTTTTGCAAATCGAATTCAAGGTATAAACACATTCGCCACAGCAGACTACACGAACACACTCTACAAATGCTGCTAGCTACAGTTGTAGCCTTGTAGTCAGCTACTTAATTATTTTCGAAACGACAGATACATAGTAAACAGCTGATCCTGAATTGTTGCAACGATTCATTTATGTATATTACAGTGGTGCATATTAAGCACTTTTACTTTTTAAAAGTTCGCTGAAACGAACTGAATACGGCGAATTGAATTCACCACTCACATCACTTTGTATGGATTCACTTTGACATAAACCGAAAAAAAATCATCTCATGGATCTCTTTTGTCTCCGGAGTTATGGGGTTCAAAACTTATTTTTTATTGGCCATATCTCCTAGAATACGGAACGGATATAAGCGATGTGGATATCACTATAAAATTCTCTAAAATACATTTATACTGGTAAACCAATTTTTTTAAAACAATTTACACATTGCGAGTGAAGTTCAATTTTAAAATTTTTTTGTCTGATTTTTCACTTTTACAGAGAAGTTATCATACTTTTATTTGGTGTATACTTCAAAGCTGTCACCGATGAAATACGTAAGTTATGCTTCTTTATTGATGATTTTAAAAATTAAATGAGTTATTTAGAGCATTTTGAAGTGATACCTATGTCGTTTATATTCGTTCTATATTGTAGGACTTTTTGATCAATAATATATTGAAGTGTTGGCTTAAATGCAGTTTAGTGAAGCTTCACCAAATTAAATAAAAATTAGCCTATGTGATAGAAAATTAAAAAATAAGAAGAAAAAATTAAATAAAAAAGTTGGCGGCAACGCATAGTTTACGAGTTATTGGCCTCTGAAGTTTTCATAATATGTGCGATTTCCCTTTGCATTTCTCAACGTACTTTAGTGAAGTTACACCAAATAAAATAAAAATTAGCCTATGTGATAGAAAATCCAAAAATAAGAAGAAAATATAAAATAAAAAAGTTGGCGGCAACGCATAGTTTTCGAGTTATTGGCCTCTGAAGTTTTCATATAAAGCTATGAAGAAAATCTAGTCTATATACCGCCGTGTCGGGATATACCATGGTGGAGAAAATCATTAAGCCCGGCCGAAGGCCGGCTATGCAAAAATTCTATTCTATATACCGCCGTGTCGGGATATACCATGGTGGAGAAAATCATTGAGCACGGCCGAAGGCCGGCTATGTGGGCAAACTTTACAATTAAAAATAAACTTCTTCTTAATTATTAATACGTTTTATTAAATAAATATATTTACGTAATGCATAATTTAATTTTGAATTCAAATATTATTCGCTTTCTATCACATAGGCTAATTTTTATTTTATTTGGTGTAACTTCACTAAAGTACGTTGAGAAATGCAAAGGGAAATCGCACATATAATTGAAAACTTCAGAGGCCAATAACTCGAAAACTATGCGTTGCCGCCAACTTTTTTATTTGATATTTTCTTCTTATTTTTTGATTTTCTATCACATAGGCTAATTTTTATTTAATTTGGTGAAGCTTCACTAAAGTGCATTTGTTCCGAAGTGTTAAAACCCTTAACTGCGGAATCAAGAGAGAGCGCCAAAAAATTACACAAAAATTTTTAGGTAAAAAAGGGCTATTACCCTGTGAGTTTTTTTAATCTTTAACAATGTTGGTATTTTTGACTCAAGTCAATATTCTATATAACAATAAAGCTAATAAAAATTCTTGATGCATATATATCTTTATATATATAATTCTACTGTACGTGCGTTGAACTCCTCCTAAACGGCTGGACCGATTTCCATAAATTTTTTTGTATGCGTTTGGGTGGCGGGTGGTTTAGATTTACAATTCGGTCCAATTGGACAAAGGGGCGTGGTACCTCTCATACAAACCACATATTAAAAATCTATTATTTCTGCTCCTGATAATGGTATTTGAACAAAATTTGGTAAGTCGGTTTGGTATGCATTTTTTAGTGCTGCTGCAAATATGGGCGGGATTGGACAAAGGGGCGTTGTACCTCTTATACAAACCACAAATTAAAAATCTATTATTTCTGCTCCTGATAACGGTATTTCAACAAAATTTGGTACGTCGGTTCACTGTGCATTGTTTTAGTGCTGCTGCAAATATAGGCGGGATAGGACAAAGGGGCGTGGTACCTCTCATACAAACCACAAATTAAAAATCTATTCTTTCTGCTCCTGATAATGGTATTTGAACAAAATTTGGTATGTCGGTTTGGTGTGCATTTCTTAAGTGCTTCTGCAAATATGGGCGGGATTGGACAAAGAGTCGTGGCACCGCCCATATAGCCCAAAAATTTAAATCGCCATACTTTGGGCATTTTTTGACCTACGTCGATGATATTTGGTACATATGGTATTGGCATAATTTGGAATACGTAACAGGAGAAAAGTTGGTGGGACCACGCCCCATTTTAGGAAAATTAAAAAATCGTAATATAGTCTTAACGACTGGACCGATCGTCATTAAATTTTCACAATTGAATATATAAATACTTTTAATTTTATTTTATAACGAGGGGGTAGCGAAGCAGACCAGGATAAGCTATATATAATATATAAAATTTGTAATTTTCTTTTTTATTTTAAAATAAAAAATATTTCTAATCAGTAATTTGCTTTACGTATTTTTTTATATTGCCAACATTGTTTAGGTTTTGTAGCCAATAAGGCAAATTCATTCATTCACTGGACTTTTTATGTTATTGAATTCGTTTTGTAATGAAAGATGAAAAAAGTATATGGAACTACCGACTGTGCCAATTTTGAGGCGAATTCATTACCTGGTGGCCATATTTGCCTACGTAATAATTAGCTATGCAACCTGAAACTGTCAAAATGTTATTGTTGTTGGGATACGGCTACCTAGTGTGAATTCGCCTTGAGCAATAAGGCCACCTGGTTATGTATACGCCAGAGACTGCGCACCCTGGCGTTGTAAATCAAGTTTGTTTCAGTGTACTGATTTGAGTAAGTGTAAGATACGTATTTGTCCAACCATTAAGCAGCTGACTGGACTGTAATGTCAAACAACAACAATTAAATGTTGCTAAATCAAAAATAATAAAGTTTCATGTACACAAACAATGAAAATAAGATATTGTATTGATAAAGTGCGTAATGATTACAGAGAGTAACAATTGCTGCTATAGAACGAAACGGAACGTTAGCGGTTTCTTTTTTTATTTTTTCACTAAATTAATTACTGCATAACTAATAACTTATAATAATTAACTTATACGCTCAAAGAAAACAACATATAACGCTGTCATCATATGGAAATTTCTTTGGTCAATCTGTCATGCAATAAAAGAAGAGGGGGTGCCATATTTGGAATTATTATTTGAAATATATTAAGGTAAATAAGTTATAAGAACTATGTACATATACATATGTTAATAGCTGTTAGTTTTAAGATGTAATGATCAATTGATTGGCTAGTAGTTGATGTGTGAGTTTATACATACATTCATACAAATGTATACGTCAATTATATATATATATATATATATATATATGTATGTACATACATTCATCGATCATTCTTTCGATATACATACATACATACATTCATTAAAGTAATATGAATTATGAGCTCGTTAATGTCCAAATTAATGATATTGATGTTCAAAATAAACTATGATAAATGGCAGTGTAGTTGGAATGTATTTATGTACTTATGTACATAGTTATTTATCTACATATACATATGTATGTTTCTTTCAATTATAAGGAAATATATGCATACGTACATATGTATGTATCTACATAGTATGTTTATTAAGCATACACGATTGTTTATACCCAACTAGCATTGGCTGTTTGTTAGAACATTGTGTATAATATACAACTCCTAAAAGAATCTTCTAACGACTAACAATAACAAAAATAATAAATATATTTTTATAATTATTACATTTTACTCAAACGGTCGTGTATTGTTTAATACATATGTACATACATATGTATGTAACTCTGCAAAGAATATTCTGATGATTATAATAAAAATATTAAAATTGACCCATTACGGGCTCCTGTGGACTGTATGAATAAAAAAATTAAGTTTTAAAATAGAAATGGATCATAAAGGGCACCTGTTGGTTTCTTACCGACGAACTGAGTCATGAAGAACTACTGATAAGGTCAGCTATGACCATTCATCCAAAGAACAGCTGTGGTTAATAAATGTAAATTGAGAGCAAAGTGATTAGAAATTAAGATTAATGTAAAACAACAAGTTTCGTTATTGAAGAAGTTTAGCGTCGCAGCTCCAAATGAAAAAAAAATATACAAACAAAGTATACTATTATATTTGGGCCAAATCCAGCCAAAACGGTTTTCTACCCTACAATATTTCAACGAACTTCCCCAGAATTATTTTAGGATATAAATCAGCTCCTAATAATATATCAACAGGCCTGCTGTTATAAAAGTTAGCATCAGCTAACTTCAGACTGTTTAATTCAGCGTTAATGTCTGAAGGACAAGCGAATGAAGGTAAATTTTGCGAAATAAAAGGCACAACAAGAAAGAATTTTTCGATTTTCATGTCGAAGTTATAGTCACAATGGGTGAGTTCAGAAGACTAAGTTTGCTAAACAATTATAGCTCAACAATCTGCTGAACGCGGGCTTGTCCGGAGATGGATAACCGCGCCACATCTGATGCGCATGTGTGATTAGTTTGCTCTGCTGATACAAAACAGCATATGCAGTATTACCAGCCGTTGAGTTTCAGAACGTACAAAGCTTGTACTTGTTTCTTATTATTTGTAATTTGTCCACGATTGCTCAGTTTTTTCTAGGTTTGCTTACAGATATCTTATTATCCGCACAAAAACATAAATGTAAAAATAAGGCGAAGTTCCTATCGAAAAAATTTCGGCAGTAAAAAGTACTGAGATCAAAATAAGGACCAAGTTCTTGATAGGTACTATTCCATCTCATTTCTAGGCAACCTGTAAGCGTTGTTACGGATTGGAAATTTTTTTCACATCGAAAAGGTCTTCTGCAGTACGATTTAGTATGTCCATAAAGCTGGCAGCGATGGCATTGTACCAAATCATTGCTTCTCATTGGTGGTTCAATTTTGACTAAAGCATTGCTTAATGATTTGATATCAGAAATGGTTTTATTATTATCATTGGGATCTAAATCCACAAAAAACATAGAAAGGGGCTCTTTTGTAATACGACTTTTAACATTTGTAAACCATCTTACTTTAAGACCCAATAGCAATAATTGTGTCTATATCTTCTGTGGTGGTTGAATGGTGAAGGCCCTTAATTACTGACCTAAAAGCTTTTTCCTATTTTGCATTAATTAAATAGAGTTGATTTATACTAAATTTTTGCAAAAATGTTTCATGCGGCATACCATTAACCACCCGACGATATGTGCTTCAATAAAAAAAATAACTAATTTTTGAATGGATTTTTTCACGACTTTGAGTAAATTATCATAGTAATTTTGTTGGATTCGTTGTTTTCTATCATTAAAATCCGTAGTGTTATCATAAAAAGTCTCGCGATTACGTTTAAATTTTTATTATAAAGTTTTTTATGTACTACATATTTATATACATATGTATTTATGTACTATATTAATCGCAATGGCAATACGCATTGAATTTTTTGTAATCACATAATAAATATCCCGATAACGATTAAAAATATCATGATGGGTAAAGCAACATATTGTTTACAAAGATAGCGGCGGCTCGACGCACTTTTTATTATTTTTCAATAATAAAATTTTAAGTTTATTTATTCGACCTTTTTATTCAAATCTATGAATTAATTAAGCAATCTTAACCACGAGCTTGCTTAATTATCTCATAGATTTTTCATAAGTATGTATGTATCAGATTGATTGATTGATTGCTCTATTTATTGATTTTGAATACAGTCACAATAAAGCCTCGCATTGACATCATAGATATGTATGTAAAATAATTCAGGCATTAAGGCAATACATGACATTACTCATGAACACAAACAATAAATATTTTTTTTTGGTTTGTGAACTTCTACACAAACACTACGGCGATAACGTACCGAACCATCTAACCGTACTTTGAATGTATCGGTTCTATATTTTTATGGCCAGTTTTTTTACTTCATGTGTAAGTATGTAATTAGCTAATTTTTATTTAAATTTATGTTGTGTTTAAATAAGATTTCATTTTCTCAGTGAGTTATTAAAATTCTTATTTAATTACGATGAAGATATGGTAGCACTACGTAGTATAAAAAATTTCCCAAAAGAACAGCTGACAAGAGAAAATAAAGAAAAATCGAAAAAAATACATTTTTATTTTAGCTATAAATAAGAATAATTAAGAACTGCTAAATGTTTTAAAAGAATAAGAGCAACTTTCAGAACGATTAAAACGGTAATAGCGAAAAAAAATGCCAAAATTTGATGCAACTTGTCAGCAGCCACAAATATTTTATCTGCTTTTTTTCAAACAAGAAGAAAAAGCAGTCAAAAGCATATGGACATTCGTGTGTTATGTGCTTCAACTTTTAAGAAGGTAAACATGAAATACTGAAAAGTTCTCTTCTTTAAAATTAAAAACAAATCAACAAAAATAGAATAAAATTATGTATAAACAATTATGCAGTAAACGCACAAGTAACAACAAGAGTAATTCGGTTAGCACTAAAAAAAAATCTAAAAACTATGCAAGAGCCGAAAGTCAACACAGAAAAATCTTCACCTATGAAAACTCCGAAAACGCATAAGAGAAGTCCTGCAAAACTCCTTTGTAGAAAGTGTCAGTGTAACATCACGTCACTCAACAACTGAATCTCCTTTTAAATTGATGACTTTAATCGACTGGCGTTTTGATGAACTCTCTGAGAATATTCTTAATATGATAGATAACAAATTTAAGGAATATAATGCAGAGTCCTTAAGTAAAATTTACACAAAGTTTAGTACAATTCAATCAGAATTATATTCTTTAAATGAAAGAATAAGCCTATTAGAAGCTACAACAAGTGCATTCAAAGAGAGAGTGAACGTATTAGAGTCTGAAACCTCTGAATTTAATAATTTGAAAAATGAGTTAATTGATCTGAAAGGAAATCTTAATAAAAGAGATAACATGATCGTAGCTGGTAGTGTTAGAATATCTGGTGTGCCGTACTATGATAATGAAAACCTACTAGAAATTTTTAATAGCATTTGTAAAAATGTAAATGTAGTAATGCCACAGGTTGACAATATATATAGACTTAAGAAAATTTATAAAAATAATAAGCCTTGTACGCCAAAAGATGACGTAATAATTGTCAAACTGCATACCCAATATGATAGAAATTTTCTACTAAGATCGATTGCCACATATAGACGTAAAAATAATTCTACACTATGTCTAAAGCACGTTGGTTTTGACAGCACTCAGCCTACATACATACGTAAATGAAAATTTAATGCCGCGCAACTACAGAATTTTCAATAGGCGCTTAAAATGAAAAAATCTAAAACTGTAAAATCTGTTTATACTCTTCGTGTTATGGTGTATATTCTAAAGCATACTTAACCAAAACTCTCAATAAATGAAATGCGTCTGTATTAAGCTTAGTCTAGACGATATGTTAAATCAGCATATTTATGTTGAAAAATTTGTTTCCAGTGCCAACATATCGTGTAGACACAAAATTTTTTCAACATACGTATGTTGAACCACATATGATGGGCATTTGTTAACGATACCAACAAACGTATGTTCACAATTATAGCATATCGTGTAGACACCATATTTTTATTTATTAAGAAATTTCCAACGTATGCTAACAGATATGTTATTTGTTGAAAAGCATATGCAAGCTTTTCAGCATACGGCAAATTTGATAGCATACAGAATTGATATTTCATATATCAGTGTTGCCTGATTTGGCATATTTTCAGTTAGATTTGTCAATTTAATGAATTTTACAAATTTAGAGAAAAAACCCTGATTTTCCACTGAAAAAACTGCATATAGAACAAAAACAACGTTTTCTACACGTGATTTGAAATCACACAAAAGGTGTTCTGCGCACAAAAAATATGCGATTTTAAAGCGGTGAGCCAAATGATTAACGTTTTAAAATCACTCGAAGTCTTTTCCAATGTTTTCAAAATTGAATTATATGTTGCCTTCTTAAAACAATTACTGCCAATAACGTAGCTCCCGGCATTTTTACATATGAACACTATCTTCATCATCATCATTTTATTTCAAATAAAAATATAACAAAATAAACAAAGAAAATAAAAAGTCAGCGGTTGTCTCGTGTATTCTCGAAAAATGAAAAGCACGTCGAAAACACTAAAGCTGGAGTTACATACCACGCGTTATACGCGTCGACGCGTTTCATGCGTCTGTCAGAAAAGTAGAATCAGTGCATTTGCATGTGATAAGTTACACAGCACGACGCGTAGAACGCACGCGACGCATGCGACGCGAAAAGTAGATCTACTTTTGTACGCGTCAGACGCGTCATATAAATAAACACAGCTGTATTTGTTAGTCATGGATGGTAAATAATATTCAATTTCCAATGTTATCGATAAATATTTTTGTGTCGTGGATAAATTGTTTAATTTTTTTTTCATAAAAAGTGCTGAATATACAAAAATCTTTTGTAATTAAGCTTGTAAATATTGAACACAATAATAAAATGCATTTTAATGCACATTTTACTACAATTATGTAATCAACAAAATTTGCATTTAATTATCGATAACTTTTAAGTTGTTTGTATCATCTCCATTGCATGTTTATTAAAAACAAGTGTAAAATATTGTGTGCGAAATGGAAGAGCAATTAATAAATTCTATTAATTCTTTTAAAACATCGATTTCACTGTCCATTTTTGCCAAAACAATTTACTTTATTTAACTGGTATGTATGTATAAGTAAACAAGTTCACTTTACTTGAACAACAGCTGATCAATACGAACAGTTTGGCGCATAGAACGCGTTGCATGTAACTTGAATTTCAAAAATGTGTACAACGCGTACAACGCGTAAAAAGCGTAGAACGCGTGACGCGTAGGACGCGTGGTATGTAACTCCAGCTTAAAACAGCGTGATTTTCAGAACCGATCTGATAAAAAAATTGTACAGATATGTACAAAAAACCCAAATTTAAAACTGCTCAATGCTTCGAAAAACTGCAAAACACAGATAAATCTCCACATTTGGCAACACTGCTTATGCGTATGCTCTCCTCTCTTCTTTCAACACATGTTTATTTTTGTGAAAAGAGAACTCTCAAATTTAGTTTCCATTTTCAACAAATTTTCTCACAATTTTCTCCCGGTTCACAAATTTCAACTTTTGCTGCTCAGTTTCTTTTCAATTCTCTTTTAAAGTTGCTCTAATGTCCACAAATGGAAATCAGTTGCAACAATTTTGGTTTTCTTTTGCTGCTAAATTCTTAAATTTTTGACAGTTGTTATGTTTAAAATTAATACACTATTATTTTCTTTTATCTTTCAACTTTATTATTATAAAACTCTAATTCTAGGACTATAAATATTAACTTTACAATTCTTTGCTTTTACAACTGTATTCAACTGTCTTCTTTTACAACTGTTTGCTTTTTCAACTGACTTTCTATTTCTTAAACCTAGCTTATTTATACTTAATTACTATTCAATAATTATTCTATTTTAATGTTGCACAATTATTCTTACTCAGCTATTTATTACTATTCTTCTGACCCAGTTTGTATTTAATAAAAATAGCTTAGTAAGCTTTTGGGCATTTCGCAATTTATCAACGCAAACAGTTGCACACTTGGTCAAGTCAATGCACTGATCAAGTCAATGAACTGGTGACTGTTTGTGTTAACAAGTTGCGAAATGTTCATGTAGGAGGGTTGATCAGGTCTGACTCATAACACAGTTCTTTTTATGTATTTTGTGCAAAGTTAGTTCAAAGTGAAAATTTTAATTGTGGAAAAATGGAAATCAAAGAAAAAAACGAAAAATTTAAATCGATAAAACCTTGGAGAAGCTCCAGGTCAGAGCGTGGCTCATTTTCGTTTTTAACAAGAGAACTACTGTTAAAAGATGATGCATCATACAGGAACTATATAAGAATGTCTAAAGAACAGTTTGATTTCGTGCTAAATTTAGTAAAGGGAGACAAAACGCTCCGATACGTATATGAGAAATGCTATTTCTCCTGCAGAAAAGCTTGCATCGACATTGCGATTCCTTGCTACTGGTAAGTGTATATTTATTCAAGACATAACTTGTTGGAGTAAATTATTTAATAAATTAAAAAAACTTAGGCGAAACTTTTCGGAGTTTGGATTATCAAACACTGGTGTCTAGATCCAATATTTCTGGTATAGTGCCAGAGTGTGCGAAGCAATTTTTAATAGGATGAAAGGAACCTATTTGAAGGTATTACATTCAGTAAAGTTTTGCTGCTTTTACTCACATTAATATGTATATGTATTAGTTTCCTAGGAATGAAATAGAATGGGAAGCAATAGCTAGGGAGTTTGCAGTCAATTCCCTAATTGTCTAGGTGCTTTAGATGGAAAGCACATAAGCTTCCGATCAAGGCGCACAGATGGAGCGTTCTATCATAACTACAAGGGCACTAATAGCATAATTTTGATGGCCCTTGTGGATGCTAATTGCGAATTCACTTTTGTAGACATTGGTTGCAATGGACGCTGGCGTGTCCCTGCAAAGTAAATTAAAAACTGTGTTGGAAGAAGAAAAAGGAATACCAACTAATATTATTTTGGGAAATACTCGGAGGCTACCTTATGTTGTGGTTGGCGATGATGCGTTCCCATTGCAAACACATGTGATGAAGTCATACCCATATCATACTAATTCAAAAGAAAAGCAAGTTCTTAACGCAAGGCTTTCCCGTGCAAGACACGTTGTTGAGCATGCTTTTGGTATTATGGCCAATCGATTTAGAGTTTTTTTTAGCGCCAATTAACCTAAAAGTGGAAACTGTAGAGTCAATTACATTTGCTTGCTGCACTTTACACAACTATTTGCTGGCAACAGAACACACATATGTAAATAGTATCGAAGATTCCCCGCCTCAAATACATGACAACTTATGCAGTGTATACAATCCTCGAAAGGGTGGTGCAGAAGTTATACGTCAACAATTTATGGAATATTTCAACTACGAAGGCAAAGTGGATTGGATTAAGTAATAAAATTAATATATATGTATGTAACATAAATAAAAATATTGACATATTTAATTACATATGTATATATATATATATATATATATATATATATATATATATATATATATATATATATATATATACATATATATCTACATAAATGAATTCCTGTATCAATAAAACAAAAGAAAAAAGAATCTTGACAAAAAATATATTCGTTTTATTTTTCCTATAAAAGCATAAGGTACATACATACATACATATGCATATAAGGTACATACATATGTATTAAAAAAAGAAAACAATATTAAAAATAAATATAAGGTACTTCAAATTCTTTTTATAAAAACAAAACAATCCATAGATGTAGAAAAGAAAAAATAAAAAAGTTGATTCAAAAATAAATAACAGATTTCCTATTCTCTAAACTGTTAATTAAAATCTTCTTCACTAAATACTCCCTCCATAGAGAGCTCAATAATGTCTTTAGCAGAAGAGGAGTCATGTCTTTCTTGAGAATACGAAGCACACGAATCATGTCTTTGTTGCGACGATTGTTTCGTCAGCCTTCGCACAAGACATTGCACTTCCCAGGCTGCGTCATCTTGATCCTCGGGACTTATCTGCTCCATTTGTTGGGTGACAAGGTTTCCCAGCCATGCGAATTTTTTCGGCGATTTTCTTTGGCTAAGGATAGTTTTGAAATCGTCCAAATTTTTCCGAAAACCACTTACTGCACCCAAGCCCTGCAGAATTTTAACATTAATAGTAAATACACTAGTACCTATATATTTTGTGTAATACGACGTGTGTTCAAAAAGTAAGGGACTATAGCTCACGGGATACCTACACTCGCCGCAAATACTCACAGTTGCAATTATATAGCATACATATTTATTATCTAATAGCAAAAGTGACTATTTCTTGAACAAACGTCATATGATACACATTTTTACCTCTATTATAAATACCTTATGTCTTTTTCGTAAAGGCTCTACACAAGAGCTGAGTTCTTCTTGCGTACTGGTCATGATTTCATTTTCATTTTGAGTGGACGTGGTACTGTCGTTTTCTTGAGAGGGGATTATATTTTCTTTATTCATAGTGTTGAACTCCTGAAATAATAAGCACAGTAAAAGTTATTAGAATAATATTATTGCATTTAATTTTATACTTACATACATCTTCCATGTTGTCTTTGCTTGCTCTCATGTTTGAATGAGTTTTGAGAAATTTAAGCTGCTCAAAACACCAAAGCTTCGGAACGTACAAATCATTTCTTCCAGATCCACTTTTTTTTTATTGTTCTATATTCCGAATTTCTTTCATATACTGCGTTCTCAAAATTTTCCATTTTCTTTTTAGCTCTGCTAAAGTAATTGTGCTTTCCATTTTTTGCATAATTGCATTAAATGCTTCAGCTCTCTTATTTCTATCAATGTACGCTTCTGATTTAATGTCATAAATGCAAGATTTTTCTTCAACGCAAATAATTAATTTTTCTATTAGTTGGCGGTTCCACATAAATGCCATTTTTAAAAATTTATTTTATGTATGTACCTAAATATTTTACTTTAATGCACTCAATCCGTTACTTTTAATTTTTTTTTAACTACGCACAATTTTATCAAAATATTCACCACGAAGCAAAGAATGAAGAGGAATGTCAAATGTTAATTTGCAGCTAACTTCGTGCATATAATTACGAAAAGAAACAAAACGAGCATCCCAGTACAAGCAACTCCGTACCAATTACCACACTTCATTCCCCCCTCTCCCACAAACACAAAAGTTGAGCAGCAAAAGTTGAAATGTGTGAACTGGGACTTAACAAACTTATCATCATACGAAATTCAACATATCGTGTAGACGCAAAAATTGTATGCTGAATTTTATGTTGAAATATTATTTGCTGGCATATGTTGAATGTAAAAAATTTTCACATTTTCAGGATATCGTGTAGACGCTTAACATATTAAATATGTTGATAGAGACGTTTGCTGTTATTTTGAAGCATATGACTGTAAGCATACATGTGCTGATTCAACATATCGTCTAGACCCGCGGTGCCCACAAGTTCCTTATGGATGAGCAAACACCTATACATTTAAAGAAAAACAAAATTTTTATTCAAAATTTTTTGTTGTAAAAACAAATAAATGCAAAGAAAACACAAAAAATATATTTTATATATTTATTTCATATCATACGTTAAACCAAAACAAAATGTACATTGATGATCCCTGTCGTCAATGTTTACCAGCAAAGCATACGAAAGTGTTGTTGCTTTGCTCTTGCGTGTATACAGTGAAGAACGAAAAAAAACTAATAAGACAAAGTTGTTTGTATATTTCGCATTGAGGGCAAGAAAATATTTATTTTTTTTAGTCTCTTTATTTGTTATTCATAGTACACTGTGAATATTTTAATATAAATATTTTGTTAATTATGTAAATTAATTCATTCGTTCATTCTTTCGTCCATAAACACGCTAAACCAATCCAGTGTGTATGCATACAAACTTTTAATATGATGTTAGGCTACAGTAAAAAAATAAATGTAACAATCAATTTCTACAAGTGTAAAAACACCAATACATTGATATTTCCTACATGTCCTCTTAATGACAAAGGCTGGTCTAGATTAAGCTTAATATTGCCCAGCAAACACAAAACTAAGCATTACAAATGTAATGAATTTTACTTCTATAAGCAAAATGGAAATGAAGTTTAAAAAAGTTAATAAAATTAAATACAAAATATTCCTCAGTCAAAATGGGCATGCAGAGGAACACCACAGGGCGGGGTGATCTCTCCACTGCTATGGCTTCTCGTTGTTAACACAATTCTTCTCAGACTGGACACTGCGGGAGTGAAAGCTGTGGCTTATGCGGACGATGTAGTAATAATGGTATCAGGGATGTTCACGGACGTGATAAGCGATATCATGTCCAGTGCCTTGGGTACACTCAGCAAATGGGCTACAGGTTGTGGTCTAAGTGTGAACCCTAGCAAGACGGAGCTGGTACTTTTTACTACTAAGACCAAAGTCCAGAGCTTTAGACTCCCTCGGCTTCATAATCTGGAACTGTCTCTATCGGACAATGCAAAATATCTAGGAGTCATCCTGGACACAAAACTATTGTGGAAACAAAATGTGCAACACAGGGTCAAAAAGGCCACAGTTGCCTATTACTCCTGTCGGAGGATGTTTGGCTCCAAATGGGGCCTAACCCCTAACATGCTTAAATGGATGTACACAGCAATTGTACGTCCCATATTAACTTACGGATCAGTAGTATGGTGGCCCGCCACAAATAAGAAATATGTGGTGGACCAACTATACAGAATACAGAGATCTGCTTGCATCGGGATTACTGGATGTTTACGTACTAGTCCTTCAGAGGCTCTGAATGCTATGCTAAATCTGATTCCGATCGACCTACATGTATTGGCGGCATCCTCAAGCAGTGCGGCAAGACTAGCGGCATCTGGGAGGTGGAGATCAAGGACCTATGGCCATGCCAAAATCCTAGATCAGCTACCACCGACACTGAGGAAACCCACCGATTACATGGTACCTCATCTGGACTTTGACAGTGCGTTCAAAGTTCTTATTCCATCCAGACGGGAGTGGAAGGGGGGAAACATAGAGAAAGACTTTAACTTCAGGACGTATACTGATGGATCAAGAATGATCTGCGGTGTGGGCTCTGGAGTTTTTTTCGAGTGACCTTGGAATAAAACTCTCATTCCGACTTCCTGATGAAGCTAGTGTATTTCAGGCGGAAATATTGGCCATAAGGGAGGCGTGTAGGGTTTTGATTGACAGGGGTGTCCAAGGAAGAGTCGGCATCTTTGTCGATAGCCAAGCGGCACTTCTGTCTCTAAGGTCACACACTACTTTTTCTACCTTAGTTAGCCAGTGCAAGGACGCGTTATCCAGACTAGGTAGTCAGACTGACGTTACCCTCATCTGGGTTCCCGCACATAGCAACTTCCAAGGCAACGAACAGGCGGATGAACTGGCCAGGGCTGGATCTGCCATGGACGTCTCCATTGCTGAATCGGTAGACATGCCATTTGGCAGTATTAGAAATCTCATTCTCAACCATTTCAGGCAGAAAGCTGAAGACAGGTGGCGCAGGTTGAGCACGTGCAAGGTGGCTAAGAAAATGTGGCCTTGCTACAACGTTAAGCGCACAACACAACTAACTAACAGAAACCGTAGGGACATCTCGAGGCTCGTCGCAGTATTGACGGGGCACTGGGTTATCGGGAGACACGCTAACAGGATGGGCCTTTCCTACAATGCGTTCTGCCGTAGTTGCCGGGATCAAAGCAAAGAGGAAACAGTCTTCCACTTTCTTTGCGAATGCCCGGCCTTACACCATTCGAGACTCAAATTTCTAGGCAACAGCATAATAGACGATCTCTCGGAGGTATCAGGGATAGGTCTAGGTGACCTCATTAGATACCTTAATTCGACGGGATGGATCTAGAATCTTACTCCGAATCTGAGGCCTGGATTCGGACCTAAATCAGGTTGACACTGACGAGTGGAGTGGTCTGTCAAAACGGAATCTCATTGATTCTACTTGAATGCTTGCGCGTAGCAGGCAGCCACGTAAACCAACCAACCAACCATTCCTCAGTTTTTACAGAATAAGGCAGTTTTTTTCACACATATTTGATTGGTCGAGTTTAATTTATAATTGAAACTTAAATTAAAAAACATCATCATCAATGCATATTACACTGACAACCAGTTGACAAACATCCTTGATATCTGTACTTTCATCTAAACAAAACGAAAGAAATTTACAATTTATCAATTTTTCTTTAAAATAGAAGACTCCACCGAATTTCCTATTTGGGCAATATGCCTAGCCACAGTTTGGGGTGACAAGTTCTGAGTGCGGTAATGTTAATTGGACATTTGGCACTGCTACATAAGTTTTATTCTTTGCTTTCCTTCTATTCAAAGTTTTATGGTAGTTGATACATCCATAGCAATTTTCTTCTTGATGCGGGCTGTTGTTTAACCACATTATTGGTGTACCAAAAGGCATAGCCCTCTTCTTTCCACTTTTCCATTGCATAAGAGTTGAATAGCAATTAAAGCAAACTTTTTTTAGGGGCATAGTGATAAATTCTTGCGAGAAATATTGTTTATAGGCTTCCAAAAAAAAATCACTCGCATTGCCACATTTTTCATCGCTTGCTATGAAACGTCCACTAACATTACAAAAATGGTCCATTTTACATTTTGGTTCCGACATTTTTAATACAATATATATTATACAATGTATTTTTTTTTATTTTTATGAAACCGATACACTTAACTTAAATCAATCAAAATGAAATAAGTTCCAAAAAAATTAATAGCGAATTTTATCACGACCGAGCGAGAAATTCTCTCGGATTTTTTAAGGCCACAAGAATTAATGTTACTGAAACCAAAGCTAGAAAAGTTTCCGAGAAGAAAACCGGTTGATCCAGAACAGCATCTAGCCATCACATTACACTGTGGAACAAATTCAGGTTAGCAAAAGTTAGGTCGATTCTGAGAATGAGGGGTGAAAATAGAGTTTAAATTAGAAGACCCGTATCGTGGCGTATGTTTATGTTAGTTCGAATTTTTTTTTAATTGACCTTCGAACTTTCAGTCAAATGCTGATTTTCAGCATATTGTTTATATGGTTTTTTGGCTATAACTCGTCGACTAATTGATATTTTTTAAATCTGTAAAAGCCAAATTATTGCTAGAGACCTGTGCAACAATTAAATTAATTTTTTTTTTTTTAATTATAACATGTGTGATAATTAATATTTCTTTAAATTATTATTATGCAGTTCTTTTCTTTACCACTTAAATCTATGACAGAGTTAACTCCTTTGGTTTCCATGGTAAGGTTGTTGATTATTAGGAAATGAGATATTTGTCAAATCTGTTTCTGAGTGAAGCACACAATTGAACAGCAAAAGAAATAGTGTGGGAGACAAAACATAGTCAGTTGGGCTCGAATGTTTGGCTACCTGCTACACCCTCTTTCCAGTTATTCGGTATAGACCCTTGTTTTCCTGATTATGGGTGTTGGAGCTTCGGCGATGGTTTCAGCACCATATTTCAATAATTCTGAAGGTATGCCACCAGACCGGGTGCTTTTGCGGACTACCATTTCCTGCAGTGTCACATCAGTTTTGTGGATACGTTTCAGGGCGCCGAGAATTTGGGCCGCACTTTGGTGACATGCCTTTTGTACATCGTACTTAGGGTGATATACATGGGGAGTATTTAGTGTTGTGCGACAGTGTGCTTATATTGGTTTGCTACGTGTATGCTCCGTAGCTTATAGGTGCTATGTTTAGGCTGTTTCTTATTAGTGTGATAAGAAGCAGGACATAGTCTAAAACTGCCAACGAAAAGATGGTCATCCAGGAGGTTATTATGCATTGCGATTCGAATAGGAAAATTTACTAATTCGTAGAAATGGGATTACTAGTACGATTTCCGAAAATTTATCTTAGAACGTTCATAAATAATGGAAATTTTTTAATACCTTTCGGAAAGCAAGAAAATCTTTTTCGACATTAAGTAAAATTCTCAGATCAGAAACTACATCAACTTTTATTAATATATGATCATTCAAGACATAGGTAACATCTAAATGTGATTTTCGAAAGAAACACATTACAGCATAAAAAATTATAAGTTGAAAAAATTTTGAAGTCATCTACATACGTAAGGAAGTTTGAATTCTTTATTGCTTTTGTTACATCATTAATAAACACGGAAAACAACAATGGACAAAAGTGGCTTCCTTGTGCACACCAGAATGAACATGTATTGGTTTGGATGTGAGGGGGCTAATTCTCGCACTCGTATACGAGCGAAATCCTACTCGAACGTGCGTTTTTTTTATTTTTTGGGATTCTCTGACATGCTATCGAGTAACTCGTAGCGAAATTTCTAATGATGACAATCGGTAGCGAGTAATCGTTCGAACGCAAGCGTGCGAGTTTTTGTTCGTAAGCAAAAAACCATTCGTAAACAAAAATCAGTAACGTTTTTATGTGCAAACAAGAATAAAAAAGAAAATGTAAGTCAATTTTTTTTTAAATTAAGAATAAAATTGTAACTTTAGCATTTTAGGTCAAATATGTCAAAAATTAACCATTCTCAGAAGGAAATTCTTGGAAATTTTATGACTTGGCAAAGGGCATATTGCCAAATACTTTGCAAGGGAGAGTGTAAAGGTTAACCACCTTTTGGGAACAACTCATGGCCAAACTAAATGCTTCCGGTCCACCAGCAAGTCGTAGCGCAAGGTACTATTGTTTGTACATAACGGAAAAAGAAATACATTTTTTAGAATTTATTTTTATTTACATACATACATACATACATATGTATGTTCATACATATGTACATACGCTGATCAAAAGCAAAACGTGGAAAGTAAATATTCTTTCAATAAATTATCAAAAAAAAAAACCCATGTCGAAGAGCAAATACTGGCTGCTTCGGTTGGAAGCTCCGGATCAAAAAAAAGTGAAAGATCTGTCACAAGATGACGGACATTTTGCGTCTACATCTCAAAAAATCAGTACTAGTCATTTGTGCACATCGCCCCGGTTATTGACTGATAATGAAGATCATATACATAATATTTCGTATTTTATAGAAAGTGAAGAGAAAGAAAAAACAGTGCCAATTAAAACAAAAGTTGCTTACAAAGAATTACCAAATATGACTAAAACAAAGTATAAAAACTTTATTGAAGCAAAATTTAATGTCTACAGAACTGTATCAGAACGAATTGTTGAGCAGATTAGATAAACTATTTGAAATAAAAAGCTTTAATTAAAGGAAAAAGAGGTCGAACTTTCTGGTCAACTAATTGACATAAAAACAAAAAGCCTTAAAATGAAAGAAAGGGAACAAGAACTAAATATGCAATATTAAACTCACATTTTGTACCTAATTAGTTTTAATTATTAAATTTTTGGTACAAACATATGTATGTATGTTTTTTGGTTATATTTTATTACAATTCATTCAGTGTTGTCAAACGTATTTCGGCACGTTTTTTACAACACTGAAGCAATAACTCGATTCGTTTCGTATCGAGTGTTATCATCAGAAAATAATTTCGTATCGAAATAAATTTCGATTCGCACTCAATTTCGATCACGACTGCGAGAATTAGCCCCCAGATTTTCAAAAAAAAAAAAATATGGATTTTGTTTTCTGTTGAGTAACTAAGAGGAAATTCATCTTAATGGGTTAAGTGTGCCTGACTTTCATTAAAAGCAGTTTATGAGTAACTTTGTCAATGGAATTACATCAATTCCACACTTATATAAAAATTTTAGTTTACTTAGACAATTAAATACAGTTATTTCATCCAAGAGTGCAATCTATAATCCAAGTAGAGGTAATGAAGAAGTTTCGTCATATTGGACATTAGAATTATGTCGTTAAAAAATGTCAACAAAAAGATTACTAATTGTTAGATCATATCTGGTGAAAATGATAATGAGCGTCTTTTAGTGTTACTGCGAATTTCATCTAAATACATATTAGCCGTATTCACAATCTTGTGCATTTGAGATTGCAAATTTATGCAATTGCAAAATTATTCTATCAATTGTGAATGATATCTTTGGGTTAGGTTGCAATGCTTATTGCAAAACACAAGCTGATTGATAAATAAAAAAATTATTTTCCACTAAAGTTTTGGCCTAAAAAATACATATGTACATATGTCTAAGAAATTACTCAAGTATAAAACATTTGCTTAATCAAATAATTCTAATTTTTATTATAAAAAGAAGGATTAATTTGTTAGTTAGTCAGGATTTTAAATAATACATATATATATATGTTTTGCGTTTTGTTAATTTTTACTTTTTTTTCATTTCATTAATTTTTGTTTGTCTGGTTAATTTCCTTTTGCTTGAAATATTTATGTTTTTTAATTTTAAATAAAATTATTAAAATTTTAATAAGCAAAATCGGCTTAGTTCACTGCGTATCAGCTGTCGTTTTGCAATTAAGTGTTGCATAAATATAAGCTATTGGTTTTTAGTGTTGCTTATTTGCAAAGATGTAGCATTGCATTTCACTGTATTTTGTTAGTGTAGAGTAAAAATATACTACACCATTTTGCAAATGCAATGATGCAAGACCATTTGCACAAGATTGTGAATAGTAGGACTATTGTAACATGATTGTTTGATTAAATTCTACTGATCACGTAGAGATGAGTATTTTATAAACAAAATGCTTTAAAATAGTAACTTTATATATAAAAATATACACATAAATATTTATATTGTAATAAATCATTTAATTTAAATTTATTAGATTTTCAAAAATAAAGAAAGCTCCTGAAGAAGTTGGAAAAAAGCCAACGAAACGTCGAGCAAATTTAATATAACATCAACAATTACAAACAACATTGTTTTATTAGAATCTTAAAACAATAACTGACCAAAATCAGCCTGTAGGAAACCCCTGTTCTATTTTTTATTTGTGTTTTTTTAAGTGATAAGAATTTGCAATGCAAGACGAAAAATTAATATTATTCGTGCAGGAAAATGAATTAATTTATAACTAGTATTCTCCGAGCTCAATGTTTTGAAGAAGAAAAATAAGATGAGTAATATGTTTAGTAACAATTTTGTTTTTTTTTTTATGTCTGTACATACTCGTATGTAGGTATGAATGCTGCACATGCATATGTCAGAAACACATAACACATTTTTAAGCGTTATATAACTACAAAAACGTTGGCTATTACATTACATCAACATTTAGCTTATATCTACAATTTCAACGGTCTGCTAAATAGGCCTTAAGTTTTGATTACATTACAGTTACATTCTATCGACATTTCAGTCCAAATGTAACGAAACCTTTAATAATAGCAATATAATCTTTTGAAAAATAAAGCAATGATCTGAATTTATTTGCATGCGTACAAAGATATATTCGTGTTATTGGATGTAATGTCGAATTTATAGTTTAATTATAATCAAAAACGGTTTTTGAAAATTTTTAATAGTAATTAAACAAGCCGGTTTTGACTAAAGACACAAAAAACTGCCTTTGCAGTTAAGGGGCATTATTCGTCAATACAACAGCCTTTAACTACTTCACCCACACTAAATGTTTATTGGTGTTGGCTGAAGTGGTTATCGCATTGACTACTAAAAAAACAATGACTTGGGGTCTGGGATCAAACCCTTGCCAGAGCAAGTCAATCAACATCATCAATGGGCGCGTTCAGCAGAAAAACCTGCTACTAAACAGTTTAGATGTAGATGCTTTTGATTTGATTAATTTTTCTGAACGGTCTGCTCACTTTTTTGTCAAAAATATCAAAAAATTTGACTTTTAAATAAAAATTATTGAATTTTATTTTGTAAAAATATTTCATAATATTGTTTTGTGAATTTAAATTAATTAAAATTTAAAAATATTTTATGAAATTTGATTCAAAAGTCAAACTGAACTGAAATTTCGTAATTTGATGAAATGTATCGTACTTTTTCTTTGCTACCAAAACCAGTGAGCGCTCACTCAACATGTTCGCTCATCGCTCAGTAATCAAAGCGTTCAGCAGATTGTTGAGCAACAGTTGTGTATCAAACTGTGTCTGCTGAACGCACCCAATTTCGCTAATGTACATTAGTGAGACTTTGTATTAATTGTTGTCGGACTATTTAAGTGATGAAGGGCATAGCACTGGTCACTAAAAACTGTTCCGACAGCGATTGATGCTGTTCAAAGCTAATGTACACAACATCGCCCTCCTTCGTCGGTTAGCAGAAACATCGGCGAAGTAAAACAATTAATAAAATGCCTGCTAAGGGGCTGTGCACATATTACGTAACGCTGTTTTCAGACTTTTTTTACCCCCCCGCCACCCTTCGTACCGCTTTTTACTAATTTTTCAGTGCAAAATTTCCAATCCGTAACAAATCTTTAACCCCCCCTCACCACTGGCCGTTACGTAATATGTGCACAGCCCCTAATACAGCTTAACAAAGTTAATGCGTCTACTTAACAACGGAGGCGCCTCAACATTGTTATAAAAATTAACATAACACGCAAAGCATAGATGTATTAGAGTTAAGCCTTCTAAATTTTCAACATCTATCTTCTCTACCCTATACCTCTCTCTGAGTTCCGGCACAATGCACTGCATACGTAGGGGTCATCTCCTGAGTGCTGGCCCTAATTAAAAAAAAAAACAAAAACAAAGTTATAGGAGTGTGAAATCTCCTAATGTGCAATAATGATTAGTTTAATTTTGTGAAGATTTTTCAAAGTCGAAAAACTAAAAGAATGAAATAAATGTTTGCTTTTTTATTAAATGTATTTATACTCCTTTTGGTTTTATTACAGATTATGGATAAGGACAAAGTTAAAAGTAAGCAAAAAAGTTTCGTAAATAGAAAACGTAAATTGAATGGCGCCAATGAAGCATGTGATAAAACTAGTAAGTGCTTTTAATATACAATCTAATTGATTTTATCAAAAATTTTTTTTTTTGTATTTTTAATAATGAAAAATATTGTTCAACCGATTTTTAGGTCTGATAAAGACACCAACTAATGTAACGATTTGTTAAATGTAACTTGAGCTCGCAGTTGCTTAACATTTCCACATAAAATAAGAATAGTATCAAAAAACAATGATGTTACATGGATATAAATACATATGTATACTCGTATATAGTTAGCAATATATATAAAACATTAAATATATTTAATCCAAATTACTTCTATTCGTGAGGAGATACATTCAGCTACCTCAAATAGACATTTATCAGTTGTGGGAAATATAGCATGATATTTGCGACTTTGATTTTTAAACTGAATTCGAGTAGACGCCGTAGAATATATCATATATCACAAAACGACTAAAGGCTTTTTGGAAAACATCACTCGTTCTAGTTCAGAACTTCAATATCTAAAATTCAACAGTTCTGCTTGACGATAGAATGTTTTGTTCGGACACAAATTGAAAAATCTAAAACAAAACTGAAAAAATACAGAATTCTTCGTTTCTTTGATATCTTGCTTCGTAAATCTTAGAAACGAAGCATTGCACTATAATTTTAGATATTGAAGTTTTTGACCAGTGTGTAAAGTTTCGAGCAAAACTCTTAAGACGTTTTTGTGCCATTTAAATGACAAGCGAACCTATTTGTGGAAATTTTAGTTCTTGTATAAATAGATGAGCTTTAGAATTTTTTAAACATAAAGGGTAAAAAGTCTACTGATGAATTGGAATATACTTATATCTAGATATTGCTAACCCGCAACAAATTAATAAAATTTAAAACATAAATACTTGAGTACATGCTCAAATAAATGTAAAATTTTCCAGTTTTCTAAAAAAAAATTTGTACTTAACAACTAAATAAAATTAAGTTCCTCTCACGCCAGCAATATCTGCATAGTAAAATTTTTTACTAGCACACAAAATGCAAATAAATTCTCTATAATATATTGTTCAGCAAAAATTTCTTGTCAATTAAAATTATGCCATTCCAACCAAACACAACTTCGAATATTATGACAAACATGCCGATCTTAAAAATTTTTCTCTTTTCATCAACAACTAGCAACCCAAAAAATTACGCAAAATATTCTTAGATTGAAAAAAAAAATATTTCTGAACGGCAAAAAAATAAAATGGTATATGGTGTGCTCATTCAGTTTCAACACTTGCATTGTACAGACGCATTTTTATAATCGTCGCAACTGAATATTAAAAATTATTGAAAGAAAATTCACAAAAAAAAAATACAAAAACAAAACATTTATTAAAAAGTTATTTTACTGGTTTTATTTTATTTTTTGCTTGTGTGGAAATACATAAATATTTGAATACACCAACTCATAAATGAACAAAAAAAAGAGAACTCTTAATGAGTTCATCTTTTACCAACAACAATAAACCTGCAAGCAGTAGGAATGTTTATTTAACTTTGGTTGCTGATGACGGCAACAGAAAAAAATGATTTAAACAAAAACCTGAATTTTACAGAAAACACAACTACTCGTGCGCGATCATGCTCTCCGTATATGTTAAATAGTGATCAGGACACAACAACAATAGTTTGCTAATTAACTTTTCTGATTGGCTGTACAAACAAACAAACAACAAATAACAAGGTGACCAGCGTGCACTAAATTGTAGATGCAGTAAGTGAAATAAGTGATAACAAAATTCAAACAGGTATGGACAGATACATAACCGTGCTGAAAAGGGGAAGAAGTCCCAAATCAGCTCAAATTGCGTCAACCGCAAATGTTCCCAAAGGTGGAAAAAATATTAAAAATTCCGAAAATCGTTTCGCGACTTTAACTGAACAAGGTGATGAAGACACAACTACTACAAGTGCGAGTAAACCACCACCGATATACTTAAGAGAACAGAACTCCAGCTTTCTGGTTAAAAGCATTATATCATTAATTGGAGAAAATGAGTTCTACTTAACTCCAATCAAGCGTGGGAAAATCAATAAAACAAAAATTCAGGTATTTAAAGAAAATAAATACCGAAAAATTGTCTCAGATTTTAAGACAAAAAATAAAAGTTTTTACACATATCAGCTGAAGATTTCTAAAGGTCTAACCGTTGTAATAAAAGGTATAGATGCTAGCGTGGATCCAGAAGAGGTCAAGTCTGGTCTTTAAAATAGTGGCTTGAAGGGGAAAAATGTTTCAAACATTAAAAATAGAGAAAAAATCCCCCAACCTATATTTAGAGTCGAGCTACAGCCAGGCGACTTAAAAATAAAAAAAATTAAGCACACCCTATATATAATTTGAGGTATTTGTTGCATCGAAGAGTTACTGTTGAGCTGCCACATAAAAGAGCTGGACCTATCCAATGCCTGAACTGCCAAGAATGTGGGCATACGACATACGAAAAAAAATTTAAACCCATTAGGTTGGATTTTTGAAACTAAAAATACGGGTCCGAACTGCAAGCAAACATTTTCCAACAAAAATATCTCACAGTGAAGTGAATACGTGCGAATCGATAACCTCCTTTCCTCTCCACAAAAATATTTTATTTCTAGCAATAATTTCCTCACTTTCTCGATTTTTCGCTTCTATATGTTTTATTTCGAAGAATTAAATAGAAAAATTTAATTAGTTCGTTCTGACTAAAAAAGCACGCGTATTTTTTACATGATTGAACATCATAATATAGAGATTATCTTTCCAAAGTAAACCTACACAAATATGTATGTACAATGTACATACAAGTAAGAGCAAATTCAATATTTATTTTTTTAAATGACTCAGAATTTATCCACATTTTAAACTGAATCATTAGTTTTTTTAACTTCAATAGAAATTTTAAAAGTTACAAAGCATTATTTTTAAAATTTATGCTAAATTTACAAAAAAATGTCATAAAGGGTACCCAAATGAGCAAAAATATTACCGAAACTTATAATATCTGCACAGAGAAGTAAAGTTTGAACAGTTTTCTTTACAAAAATTGACTTAGTAACAAAGAAAATCGTGCTAATGGGCCGAGTAATGCGCAAAATTCAAAAAAAGTCGAGAAAACCCGATTTTTTGGTTAAATTCGACTTTAGCGACCTCTAAACCTCTTCCGAAAAATCTGAAAAAAATCACAAAAATACTTTACCCTATAAGCTTTCAAAAAAAGGTGGGGGAACAAGAAAAATTTTTTTTTTTGGTACACACTAATGTACATATGTATATGTATATCTAAATTACACTAAAAAAATTACTTGAAATTTTGGACATTTTACTTAATTTGAAATTCTGTAAAAATTTCTTTGTTGTAGGCAAATACAAATTTCGTCTTTCATTGGAAAATTTTTACTAAAAACTAGTTCAGTATTAACTCAAAAAATCAGCAACAATATTCTATAACGAACAACCTCTTCATATACATAATTGTGTTGTGGTGTAGTTCCTTGCTATGTAGTTTGGAATCTTGCTAAGCACTACTTCTCAGTAGAGGGGTTGATTTGTAAGCTTCCTGATTAAAACTCGAGAGCTGCGAAGAAAACCGTTTTTTGTCTATTAGAAAATGAACCGATGTACGTACTTTGGCTTTGAAGATTGGCAATCTAACCACTTGCCACCTGCTAGTTCATATGAGAACTAAAATTTGCTAAATTCTTCCATTCACATAATTTCATAAAACTTGCAAGTGATGAATTAAAAAAATTGAAAATTAACTTTTAACATTTTTTTCGTTAATTATTAGAAATTAATCTCATAAAGTTCATAAAGCTTTAGATTTATTCAGGAGTTATTTTTACTTTTAAAAAATTCGCTCAAAACTTAAAGATTTCTTTAAAAGTAAACGGTTTCTTTTTGTGGCGACATTACGAAGTATTTCCAAAGGCATGATGATAAAAATGTTTAAATTTTAATAAACGATTTTTTTTTTTAAATTATTTTCAAGAGAATTTTTTTACTAAAACTTAGTACAGGCCTTTTATTCGAGTGTACATATGTACAAACATACATACATACGTGCTTAAATGTAGATTATGTTCAAAAAGGTTATTTATTAATTTATTTAGCTAAATTTTTGACGTTCTTTAATTTTTGCAGACATGTCAGTATATCACAATACGATGCATGTATTTCTATCAATATCTGTCTTTAATTCAATTTAAATTATTGACATTTTTGTTTTTTAATTTAAATAAATTCTAAAAAAGTGCTTATCGGAAAGTTCTTGTTTGCTTCCTCATTATTATCGTTGTTGAATACATAATTTCTTATTTTACTTGAGCGCTTGTATACAAAAAAAAAAAAAAAATACACACACACACATACACAGAATAAAGAAGGCCTTCTTTGGCCATCTGGAAGGCCTTACGTGTCCTCTTGCCCCATTCCATACTCATGCATTTTTGACACACGATGTCCTAGTCAGCCAAGGCCTTCTCAATTCCCTTCATACACAGGCCTGATAGAAGGCCTTATTCAGTCACAAATTTATTTTTTTTTTAATGCAAAAACGAAGTAAAAACCCATGAAAAAGCCAAAATATCAACTCTACAAAATATTGATTATTGTAAACTATTTATTTATTTATTGATGTTTACATACCCATATTAAACACTACATTTTTAGAAGGGAATTGGTAGGCAAATTTCCAAGCTGTACATCCGGTGAATGTATTCAAAACAAACAAATGGGACACCAAACAAAACGATAGTATCCCAATAATTGAAAAGTGTTATATAGCCCTGAAAAGGATTTTTGTTAAATAAAATATTCTTTTTTCGTTTCTTTATGTTATGAAAAAAATAGAATTACGAAAGAGAGACAACAAAAAGCAAAGGATTTAATAATATTGGGTTTCATAATATAGAGGCTTTGCGTTGTATCTGGTGAGTTACACAGTACCGTTAACTGGGACAAAATAAAAGGTGATCCCAAGGCGAAAAAATGTGGCAATTGCGGCGGAAGGCACACTGCCAACTATAGAGGCTGCCCTCTTTACTCGTTTTTTAAACGTTCCTCAAACAAAAAACAAAATAATATCTCGGCTCAGCCTATCACACTTTTAAGCTACCCTCAGTTACCTCATCAGTTTACCAGTCAGCAACAATATTCAAACGTATTGAAATTCAACGCGATTATTGCTCAGCAACAACCTAATAGTCAATTTTCATACGCTAACATTTTAAAAAGTAACCAGAATACAGCGCAAAAAACGGTACCTGTAAACGAAGCTCCAGGATCTAATTTTAGTCGTATTGAAGCCTCAAGCGAGAGCTTAATACAAACAGTAAATACTTTTACTCTCAACATGTCCTGTATGATGCAGTAAATGTTGAAAATGCAGTATACTTTGTTGCAGGCTGTATTAAACAAACCATGAACTTGAAAATATGTTTTTGGAACGCAGAAGGCTTGGCAGATAGAATGATATAGAATATTTTATTCTGCATAAAAAATCGATGTTCTGCTTATCTCAGAAATTCATTTGACGTGTCGAAGCTATTTTAGAATTAGTGGATATAATTTCTACGATACCAAGGATCCTCGAGGTAGAGCTTGTGGTGGCTCGGTAATCCTAATAAAAACGCGAATAAAACACTACCTGTTGAATGATTTTTGTGAAGATTATCTTCAAGCAACAAACATCTCCAGTGAAAATTTTTATCAAAAGCTTGTGATATCATCTGTTTATTCTCCTCACATGTTTTCAATTTCAGAGAGTCAATATACCGCATTTTATACAACACTGGGGTCCCGTATTCTAGCAGCTGGCGACTACAATGCTAAACACACATTTTGGGGTTCACGTTTAATCAGTCCTAAGGGTCGTGTATTGTTTGACACAATTTCAAAAATGGGTTTGAATGTAGTTTCAAGTGGTCAGCCAATATATTGGGCAACGAATAAAATTATGATTAATTTTAAAATAAGTATTGCAATTTCCTATTTATTTTGATATTTTTTTTTATTAATAAATATGTATGTATAACAATCAGAATTGACTCAATCTTATTTTTTTATTTTATTATTATATATTGAAGTAAAAATCAAGTAAGTAATAATATATGAATTTATAAAAATAATATATATAAACATTAAAAGAAAAGGTTTATTAAGGAATGTTAAGTTAAAGGATATATAATTATATATAAGTCCCCGACCCTTTGAACATACATTACTCCTGGAATGTGAAAAGCTCTCTTACGTTATAAAATAATAAAACGAATTATATTAAATACAGTGTTTACAAAAATATCTAAAAAAAAAAATAATTATATATCAATTACATACGTTCATCTGTAATATTTACAATAAATGCATACTATTATGTATGTATGTAGTATATTAAAATTTTAGTTTTACAATAATAACTTTTTAAACAATAAATAATACTAAATAATTTTTTTTTTAGTTTCTACCAGTGATTTTCCTATCAAATTTTACGTTTGGTATTTCGTTTTGGTGTTTGAAATTTCTTTTAACTAGTTGCCTATCTCTTTTACAATCCTTTTCATCAATAAAATTAGTTTTATTTCTTTTCTTAACTTTTTTAATAGTATATTTAGGTTTCTGTTTCAAGTTATAAAATCCAAGGTTTTTTACTAATTCTCTTTCTTTGAATTCATGACAATCTTCTCTATTTTCATTTATTTTATTAATTCTATTTATTTTATTTTCATGCACTTTATTATGCAATGCTTGCCAAGTAGACTGATCCACTTTATTGTGAAGTAAGTCATTTGGTTTATATCCTGTTGTATTATGGATCGAATCATTGTATATTTGAACAGATTTATAAACAAGAGTCTTGTCATCAAAATCTTTATCTTTTTGTTCTAATTTAAACAACCTAATGTGTTCATTCAATGTTAGGTGAAACCGTTCTATGTCTGCATTACCCGTATGAGTATTTTGTGAAGTGAAATGAAAATCTATTTCCTCACTGTTTAAAACATTTTTAATGTAAGCTGTGTTGAACTCATTGTCTGCTACAATTTTATTTGGTTTTCCTAAAATAGCAAACCTCTATATCAATTTTTCAACGATGGTGAGTGAGTTTTTATCACTCAAATAATGTACTGAGACATGCTTTGAAAGTTTATCAATGCACGTCAAAAATTTTAAATTTTTATTTAAAAACCATATATCGATATGAAGTATTTCGTTAGACTGTAAAGGAGTTTCAGTGACACAAAGCTTCGCTTTTATAGGTTGCCTATCAAATTTGCAAATATTGCATATAATACAGTTATTAATATATTTTTTAATCTCTTTTTTTAAGTTGGGGTAATATATTTTTTCTTTCAATTCTAAAAATGTTTCATCTATACCTCTATGGTTTTTATCATTGTGAAATTTTTCAATTATTTCTAAAAGACTATAGCTAGATTTACACGATTGAAGGTATTTTGAAGTCTTATCAAAATTTTGAAAATTAATTTTGATGTTCTATTTACACGTTTCAAAAATTTGATCAAAATAATCTTTCAATATATTTCAAAATCTTTTGATAAAAATTTGATCAAAATTTGTTGAAGTTAATTTACACTATTGGTAAACTTTTTATATTGAAAATATTTCATACAATACTCAGAGAGTATATGTATATACTCTCAGAGAGTATTTGTATGGTGCTTGTTCTTCTTTTGTATATCAATACTAGGTGTTCACAAACACAAACAAAAGCGTATTTCATACAAGAAATGGCAATACAGGCATATTTATTAAAAATTAATTAAAAACCCAATAAATCGAAATAAAAAGTTCAATTCATTTATTTGGCAACTTAAAATAATCACATTCTGTTTCTATGTATGTATGTATGTATATAAAAAATAAAATTAAAATATTAAAAAGAAATCACATTCTGTTCACATATACATACATACATACATATGTATATAAAATATTGAATCAAAAGAATGAACATGCTGTCAAATTATTTATAGTTATCAATATTGCCAGATGCGATTTTGATGCTTATTTACACGGCATCAATAAAATCTTCAAAAGTTTTGTTCAAAAAGTTTTGATCAATAAATTTTGAAGAAATTTTGCTGTTTACACGAGTTTGAAGCATTTTGAAGATGAATTTTGAAGAAAATATCAATCGTGTAAATCTAGCTTATCTTTATCAAAAATGTCTTTTATGAACTTAGAACAATATAAAAATTTAATTCCCGGTAGATTTGAAAAATAATGTACTATTGTATTTTGAAAATTTTTAAATATTTCAAAATTTTCACAAAAAATTGCTACAGTTCCTTTTAATGGCAAAATTTTCTTTAAAAAATATAATACTTTTTCTTCGAAATATTCTCTAATAATTATATTATATTTTTTTGTCATACAAAATTTGTTTATCATACTCAAGGTATATTAATTATCAGGTAGTCGCATTAGCTAAAATTGACATCAGCTGATTGATTTTTTGTTGTCAAAACTTCGTTGTGTTTTTATAAATATATTGTGAATTTTTTTTATTTAATTAAAATTTAAGAAATTGAAAAAAAACGCTTGAAAATTTTTTAAAATTTAATTTAAATTAAAAATATCAATTACAATGCGTGTATGTAGTGTCTGCAAAAAAAATTTGCAAAGGGGGAAGGAAAGTTGTTCCAAGTACCCGAAGAAAAGCGCCTGAGAAGTAAATGGAGCGAAATTTGTTTCAGGAATTTCACACCAACTTCTCTTTTATGTACATAGCTCTCACTTTTTGCCATCAAGCATTTTACATGCTGGAAAAAAGGTAAAGTCTAATCGTGAATTGTGCATTTGCATCTTTAACATTTTCCGTTGCTCCAAGAACAGCATTTACAATACGTCCAATATTGTGTTGTTGCAAAATATCCTGGAAAGGAGGATACATAGACTTTCTTTAAATTTTACTAGGAATTTTTCGATACATACATATATTTTTGTTTTCTTATCTTTCCTGTAAAAATATCCTGTAATGAAGCAACATTCTTCTCCAATGCCTCATTTTTACGTATATATGGGCAGTATTCTCTTATGATCTAATTCCACTTTTCGATGCAGTTTAATTATCACAACTCCACCCTTAAACAAATGCATTTGCAAAGGGAGGAAATTGTTTCCTAGTACCCAAATAAAAGACACATCCTGATTTTATACATACATCTATCAACACCTTTTTGTTTTATGTATTGTAAAAAATTTTAACTTATATTTTTAAATTAGGCAATTGTTTTTTTTAATTTAATTTTTGTTTTGTTTACACATCACATTTTGACAACAGCCAAGTTTTTACACTAACAAAATGCCTGTTGTTTTTGTGATGTTGTATTTGTTTTAGGGACAAGACTACCTTATTTAATATACCTTGAGTATGATCAAGTTGTCAAAATGTGATGTGTAAACAAAACAAAAATTAAATTAAAAAAACAATTGCCTAAAATAAAAATAAGTATATGTAAGTTAAAATTTTTTACAATACAGAAAACAAAAAGGTGTTGATAGATGTATGTATGTATAAAATCTAAAAGGATGTGTCTTTTATTTGGGTACTAGGAAACAATTTCCTCCCTTTGCAAATGCATTTGTTTAAGGCTGGAGTTATGATAATTAAACTGCATCGAAAAGTGAAATTAGATCATAAAAGAATACTGCCCATATATGTATGTATACGTAAAAATGACCAGTAGTAGAGGCATTGGAGAAGAATGTTGCTTCATTACAGGATATTTTTACAGGAAAGGTAAGAAAACAAAAATATATGTATGTATCGAAAAATTCCTAGTAAAATTTAAAGAAAGTCTATGTATCCTCCTTTCCACGATATTTTGCAACAACACAATATTGAACGTATTGTAAATGCTGTTGTTGGAGCAACGGAAAATGTTAAAGATGCAAATGCACAATTCACGATTTGACTTTACTTTTTTTCCAGCATGTAAAAGCTTGATGGCAAGAAGTGAGAGCTACATAAAAGAGAAGTTGGTGTGAAATTCCTGAAACAAATTTTGCTCCATATACTTCTCAGGCGCTTTTCTTTGGGTACTTAGAACAACTTTACTTCCCCCTTTGCAATTTTTTTTTTTGCAGACACTACGTACACGCATTGTAAGCGATATTTTTAATTTTAATTAAATTTAAAAAATTTTTCACACGTTTTTTTTTCTTAAATTTTAATTAAATAAAAAAAATGTCACAATATTTTTATAAAAACACAATAAAGTTTTGACAACAAAAAATCAATCAGCTGATGTCAATTTTAGCTAATGCGACAACCTGATAATTAATATACCTTGGATCATACTTATATTTATTTCCTAAAGAAATAATTATTTGATTCTTAAAAATATTCAGAGGTGATTCTGAAAAATCGATATGGTCGTTTAAATTTTCTTTTGTACTATGAATTGTAGCTCTATCAGAACATATGGATTGTTGTTTTTCTTGAAAACTATTAATATCTACACGGCTAAGGAAATCAGCAACAATATTGGTCTTCCCTTTGATGTATTCAATATCAAAGTCATATTCATTCAATTGTAATTTCCATCTTTGCAGTTTCATATTATGTTCTAAGCCACAAAAGTGGTCTATGGTCTGTTTGTATTTTAAACTTTCTGCCAAATAAATATGGTCTAAAATATTTTAGTGCCCAAACTATCCCCAGTAACTCTTTTTCTATTGTACTATAATTACATTCATGTTTATTCAAAGTTCTTGACGAATAAGTGATTGGATATCCGTTTTGTGACAAAACTGCCCCTAAAGCTTCGTTACTAGCATCTGTTGTTAAAACAAAAGTTTTGTTAAAATTTGGACACACAAATACTGGAGCATTACATAAAATTTGTTTAAGTTTGTTGAAGGAATCAATGTAATATTGATTACTCATATCTATATGTGTGCCTTTTTTTAAATATGATATTAATGGTAATGCAACACGACTGTAATCTTTAATAAATTTCCTGTAAAAACCAGCTAATCCAAGAAACGATCGTATTTCTTTTATTGTTTTAGGTAAAGAAATTTTCTGTATAACTGTAATTTTATCAGGGTTTGGCTTAATACCTTCAGTTGTTATAACGTGTCCTAAATATTCTGATTCTCGTCTGAAAAAATTACACTTATCTACTTGAACTTTAAGGTTATATTGAGATAATCTTTGGAAAATTTTTGTTAAGGATAAAATATGTTCTTCCAGAGAGGAAGAGAATATCAAAATGTCGTCTAAGTATACTACGCAAATATTGTTGATGAAATCGTGCAGCACTTCATTCATCATTCTCTGAAATGATGCTGGGGCATTTTTTAATCCAAAAGGCATTCTAGTGAATTCAAAATGTCCAGTTGAAGTTGAAGACGCTGTTTTATGCCTATGTTCAGGTAATATAGGGATCTGATGAAAACCTTTAGCTAAATCGAGAGTGCTAAAATATTGAGAGTTTCCTAATTTTGAAAACAGATCTTCCATATTAGGTATAGGAAATTTATCCTCAATAGTAACATCATTAAGTTTTCTATAGTCCACTACTAACCTCCATTTTTGTTTTCCGGAATTGTCAATCTTCTTAGGAACAAACCAAATTAGAGCATTGTAAGGGCTACATGATTTTCTAATAATTCCTGATTGTAACATATCTTTGATCTGAATTTCTACTTCTTCTTTGTGGATTTCTGGTAAACGATATGATCTTGAATACACCGCAATATTATTGATTGTAGGTATGTTATGTCTATATTTAACTATGGATGATAAATTTTCACCTTCTATATAAAATACATTCTTAAAATTTCTAATTAATTTTGTCAACTCGTTAAGTTCTTCATTATTTAAATTTTGAGTTTTTAATGATTCTTTTAAATATTCTATTTTAGGCTCGTTAAAGTGAATATCTGTTATTATTGACTCTAAATACGATTTATCACTTTCATTTACTTCTGTTGCAGATGTAAAATATGTTATTGGAATTTTTGCATTTGAAGTTACCAACATATTTTCCTTTAAATCAATTGTGGCCCCTAAAGGTTTGAGAATGTTACATCCCAAAATACCATCGAAACCATTTAACATTTCTACTTCAATCATTTTAATTTTAGAGCAAGGCAAATTAAATTATTTAAAGAGGGATATGGTTATCTTTGATGATGTTGAAATTTTAGAGGTAACTAGCTGATCCCGGTGTACTTCGCTTCCCCCCTCGTTATAAAATAAAATTAAAAGTATTTATATATCCTATTGTGACGATCGGTCCAGTAGTTAAGACTATATTACGATTTTTAATTTTAATAAAAAGGAGCGTGGTCCCATCCACTTTTCTCCCGGTACGTATTCCAAATTATGGCAATACCATATGTACCAAATATCATCGACGTAGGTAAAAAAATGCCCAAAATATGGCGATTTCAATTTTTGGGTTATATGGGAGCTGCCACGCCCACTTGTCCGATAACGCCCATTTTTGTCCTGATTACTCACATTAGTAACATATGAACTATTGCAATGTTTCAAAACTCTTGCTATCACAATAGTCAAGATATATGATGTTATTCAATTTATGTGGGAGGGGCTACGCCCACTTGAAATATTAAAAGCCTAAAACCATCCTCTATAAATTCCCTTTTGAATGACACCAGTTTGGGTCAAATCGGTTGGATAGTTTCCGAGTCTATAGCGAACATGGGTACAAACATTTTTTGTATTTTATATATATAGATAGTGTTTAATATAATTGGGGTTTTTAGTGCTGTGCTAAAAGAAGAATGAAATAAACATTTTCTTATAAGTGTAGTTGCAGATCCAGTATCTATCAACAATTTGATGTCATGTCAATGGCAATTGTTTTCGTTTTTACAGTTATACAGGGTAGACCTCTTCGGCCAGTAATTGAAAATTTGAAGCTTGAACATTATCGACTTCCATTTTATTTGAACTGTTGATACTACTTTGTTGAGACTCGTTTCTATTAAAATATTGCGAATTATTTATATTACTGTTATTATTTGTTGGCAAACAAACTCTTTGAAGGTCTTCTAAATTGTTTCGCCTATTTTGGAAATTTGAATAAGTACAAGCTGGCCAATTTGCAAAATTGGTGTTTCTATTTTGCATGTTATACTTATTGCTATTATTACTACTTTGATAAAAATTGTTTTGGTTATTAGGAATATATCTAGAATTTTTTTTAGTGAGTTATTAGAATAATTAGAATAATTTTTCAATGCTTGCGAATTAGATTGAGAATTAGTTATCATTTTATTATGAATATTATAACCGATTTTACTATTATTATATTCGTTAATACGTGAAAAAGATGGCAAATTTATTTTTTTTGTATAGAAATAGAGTGTTTCTATTAACAGTTCTTTTGCTTTTAATAATGAATGCGGATTTCTTGAGTTTAATACCAATTTCGGCTCGTTAGGTAATTTAGAAATAAAAATTTTTAACACCATATTTTCATTATTTTTTGAGCTATACCAATTATCATGTTCACTACTTAAACTAGTTTTTAAATTTAATTTAGTTAATAATCTTATCATGTAATCAAACAAATCACAAATATCATTTCGAAGATCTGCGGTTTTAATTTTGTTAACTATCGACTCTATACTATCAGAAATATTATAATTAATTCTTAATATTACCTTAACTTCCTCCCATCTAGTAGGCTTATTATTATTGATAAGTGTAACATTAGCTTTTCCAATTAATTTAATCCTTACTCTTAAGTCAAATAATCCATGAAGTGATCCATCGACAAGTTTTCGGATTTCTTCAATGTGTTTTATAAACATTTCTAGATCCTCAACCTTACCATCGAATTCTGGTATACCTTCCAGTAGATTGAATGGATTAAGAGCCATATTTGTACAAATTTATATTTGAACTAAAATTTATTTGCTATATATTTATGCATATGTTATTGAACTTTATAAATCCTGATATCTTCAAGTCTCTTGATGCTTTGAAATCTTAATTTGAAGCTTCTCTATAATTTGAAATCTTGAAATTAATCTTGATGTCTTCCTTTTCACACAAAAGGTTTTAAGGCCTTTATTGGTTTAATTTTTCTTGAAAAACTTTTAACACGTTTGCTGTGCAAAATTGCGTTTTTCTTTTAAATTAAACTGGTCCGTTAAACGACTGCGCCAATAAAATTATGATTAATTTTAAAATAAGTATTAAAATTTCCTATTTATTTATATATATTTTTTTTTATTAATAAATATGTATGTATATTTGTATAACAATCAGAATTGAATCAATCTTATTTTTTTATTTTATTATTATATATTGAAGTAAAAATCAAGTAAGTAATAATATATGAATTTATAAAAATAATATATATAATTTTATAATAATTTTTCAAGCTTTAGGTCGTTTTTATATAAAAATGTTTTTAATATTAATTTTTCGATTTTTCAATATTTTGATTGGCATTTGTTAAAATTATTATAAATTAGATTTAAACTCAATTTCTCCTGAAGAAGCCAACCAACGGTGTGGCGAAATATCGAAAAATTAATATTAAAAACATTTTTATATAAAAACGACCTAAAGCTTGAAAAATTATTATAAAATTAAAATTCAAAAGGTCAAGAAAATTAGAAAACTAATAATATATATAAACATTAAAAGAAAAGGTTATTAAGGAATGTTAAGTTAAAGGATATATAATTATATATAACTAACGGATCGACAAAAAATTCCTGATATTATCGACTTTGGAATTATGAAAGGTGTACCCAGCGAAATGATTAAAGTTGAAGTATCATTGGATTTATCTTCAGATCACTCGCCTACTATTAACAGTGTATACTCATACACAACAGGAACACCAACATATGATTTACCGCTGACATCTGCTCGTATAAACTGGCTAAAATACAAAAAATATTGTGAGTTCTCTTTGCACGGAAAATATACTGTTGAGAACACCTACTGACATAGAAAATTCTATTAGGTTGTTTGAAGCACATGTTAATCAAGCTGCTCTTAATGCTTCTTAAAATCAGCCAAATCAACAAGTAAGATTCAACAATATTTTTTCTATATATAAAAAGGCTATTGACTGAAAAACGGAGAGCTCGACGAGAATGGCAACGTTACAGATCCCCTCAGTTAAAGTTAAGGCTGAAGAAATGTACAAAACAGCTGCAAAAATTTCTTCCAGAACTCGATGCAACACCACAAACAGTTTATTCGCTATGGCGTGCAGCCAGAGGACTTAAAAGGCCAGTGATATACAAACCTCCGTTACGAGCTTCGATTGGTGACTCGGCAAGAACTGATGCTTAAAAAGGTGCTCTTTTTGTTAAGCACTTAGAAAAAGTATTTATCCCGAATATTTCTGCTGATATTGTTGAACTGCCACCAGTCGTCTCTTTACCAGAAATACCGATATGATTTAACATTGTGGAGATTGAAAAGGCCATTACTAGTCTTAACACCAAAAAAGACCCAGGTGTCGACAAAATAAGCAATAAAATGCTTCAATAACTGTCTTATATTGCAAAAAGAATTATACTATTCATTTTTAATAGTATTCTACGCCTAGAACACTATGCAACAAAATGGAAGGTTTCGATGATTACTATGATACCAAAGCCTGGCAAGGATCATACGAAGGTTGATTCGTATAGGCCTATTAGTTTTTTGCCCAATATTTCAAAACTATTTGAAAAGCTGTATATGAGCAAGCTGATGCCTATAGTGACTAGAAGTGGATGTATCCCAGATCATCAATTCGGTTTTCGCAGACAACATTGAACAAACTCACAGACTTGTGAACGTTGTTAGAGACAACTTTGAAAAAAACAAATTGCTCTGCGCTCTTTATACTTAGATGTTTCTCAAGCTTTCGATAAAGTATGGCACAAATTAACGCAAAATCTACCTGCAAACATCGTCAGGCTGCTAAAAAGCTATTTAACGGAAGGAAAATTTGTAGTTATGGAAGGCAATTTTTTAAGCCCACCGCAGTCGATTGAAGCCGGAGTTCCCGAAGGCAGCATATTCGGTCCCTTACTTTATTTAATATATGCCTCTGACTTACCGTTAAGCAATAACATTTATACATCAACATTTGCTGATGATACAGCTTTTCTAAGCGTCCATGAAAATCCAGTAGAAGCTTCCAGCAACTTACAAGGGTATATGTATATCCAAATTTGAAAAATGGCTCAAACAATGGCGTATAAAAGTTAACGACCAGAAATGTGTACACGTCACTTTTACGTTGCGAAGCGAAACATGCCCGCCAATACAAATCAACACCGAGACTATACCGCAAAACACTGTAGTCAAATATCTAGGCGTTCATCTTGATCGTCGTTTAACATGGAAATCGCATATAGACGCAAAGCTGACACTAATGAAGTTAAAAGCAGCTCAAATGAATTGGCTTATTGGAAGCAACTCTATACATAAGCCTAGACTGTAAACTTCTATGAGACAACGCGATCGTGAAACCAATATGGTCCTATGGAATCCAGCTATGGGGCACTGCCTCAGCATCGAATGTAGAAAAAATTCAAAGGCGGCAAAACAAAATTCTACGTACAATCAAAGCAGCCCCCTGGTATGTCAGAAATCACCGAATTCATATAGATCTAGATGTTCCGTTGGTGCAGACAGTATTTTCAAAAAACGCTAAAAAATATATAAAAAAACTTGAGTTGCACCCAAATGTACTTGCACGCAAAATTCTACATTATAGAGGCCACACCCGGCTGAAAAGGAGGGATACTCTTTTTCTCAGCCGTACACGAAAGATTTAAAACAACAAAAATCAACCGTTGAAACTACAAAATTTTGTTAAGCATTGGCTGAACATATATTTAACATTTTTATTTTTTAGATTTAAGATTTGAAAAACTTATTGATGTTTCAATTTATTTATTTAATTGAAGATTCAATAAATAATAAAATTATCAAAAAAAAAAAAAATTCTCTGCTAGTAAAAAATTTTACTATGCAGATATTGCTGGCGTGTAAGGAACGTATGCCCCTATTACGGTTTACAACTCAACTGTAATTCAGATGACATTTTTCAAATCGGTATTATCGATTACAACTCAACCTGTAAAAATGTAAAAGTTGAAATTATTTATAATAACAACGTTTTTATGGTATTATCGATTACAACTCAGTGTTAGTGAGGTTGACAAAAATGCCACGATATTACAACTCCTCAGAAGCAGTTGTTCAAAAAATCATAAGGAAATAAAATGGAAAAGGGGTAAGTCATGTTTTTTTTTAAATGCCTTACATAAATTTATTGACGATTGATAAGTTATTTATACAAAAAAACAGAGTTAAAACGAGACAGCAGAACGTTTTGCTCTTCTTCAATCATTTCTGTTATTATCCATTTTGCACAAACATATTGCTCGAAGATATTTAAAACTTCTTTAATCACTATACATATTTCATTTCCACATCTCTTTTGATAACTGCCGTCAGCAAGGAACCTAAGAGTTGCACATAGTTTTAGTATATGCGTTAGAGGCTTCTGGAAAAGTTCCTTGAGCTCATGTAACAGAAAGCAAAATTCTTCTTTATTTAAACGAAAGAAACTTAAATCTGAAAACATTTATCTATATATTAAAAAGCCATTCAATTATAACTTAAACCTTTTCTTACATAGCATCGGGAAGTTCCAAGGGATTGGAGTGATCACAAAAACTTTTTCGTATGCGCAACTCATCAATGTTAGCATTAACGCTTTCGTAAGAGTCAAATAAATCATAAGAGATATCCATTTTTTATCACTTAGTACAATTTGATCATTTATTAAACAAAACAAACAGCACACTTTAACAAGAAACCAATTTTTTTTTTAATTTTTGCCTCAATAAATACCATCAACTGCTTTATCAACTGTAAAATCGTTGCTTTTGAGGCTGACAATATCAATACAATTTCAACTAGAATGAGTTGTAATTCATAATACCAAAAATGAGTTAAGTTGTTTTAAAGTTGAGTTGTTTCAATTTCAATTCAACTTGGTTGAGTTGTAAGCCGTAATAGGGGCTTTAATATTTTATTTAGTTGTCAAGTACAAAATTTTTTTTAGAAAACTGGAAATTTATTTGTTATCAGGTAAATATTTTTAGTTTCTCTACTATCAAAAATGGAAAGGGATCATATTTTCTCACTAGTCGGTAGTATAATAAATAAAAATAAAAAACTAATTTTAAAAGCGCATAGCTATGAAAATTACGTGATGAAAAGGTCTCTTGTACAAAAATTTTGATGGTTATCGTTGTACCAGAGGAAATGAAATATGGCATTGTAAGAAAAACCCATGAACAAAGTCAGTTCAATCAGAAAAAGATGGAAGATGAAATTAAGAAAGAATGTTATATTTCAAACTTAACCCTTATCCTGTATTAATGGGTCGAAATTGCCCAAACGGGTTTCATAGCTAATTTTTTTTGAGAAATATAAATTGGATTTTTTTTTAACCTTAGTACAATTATTATTTGAATGAATGCTATTCATGTGTAAAATAGAAGACTTGTAGATTATTGCAGAATGGCTATATGAATAAACTTGCGCATTTGGTATACATACTTGGGTCAAAATTGCCCAATGCGATTTGAGCTTAAAAACAATATTATTTTTTTTGTCTGTTCAACGTATGATAAAACTGAAAAAACTCAGCTCCTGAAGTTGATAATACATATGATCCTATTATATCTTCATGCTCTAGTAATAGTAGCAGTGAAGTTCTACAACAAAATAGAATTGATGCTACAACATAAAATTTTAAATATGGGATACATATGTGGTCCGAAACATCGATAGTGGTTGGCAGGCTTTATAATATAAATCTCGTTCCTGGTGTTTCTAGGGAAGACAGCTGCAAGTCATCATTTTTATTATTTATGCCAATTGATGTTATAAATCTAGTTGATATGACTAATTTATAGGGTAACTAATAATTTAGTGTTGTCAATATTACACCAATACTCTTAGGTCAATCATTATTTGGAGGAAATTGGTTTCCTGTAGATAACATAACCACTGAAGCATATTTCGGACTTCTTTTGTTGGCTGGTGTATACCGATCTCATGGTGAAGCCTTGGAGTCTTTGGGATGACCACATAGGCAGACCAATATTCAAATAGACAGTGAGTTTACGAAAGTTTCAAAATATATCGCGAGTAATACGATTTGACAAGAGGTCGGATACAAATGAAAGCCGAGCTCGCGATAAACTTGCTCCAATACAGAAAATTTAAAACCCTGGTGAATGTGTGATAGTAGATAAGCTGCTAGTTATATACCCGCTGTCCCTTCATCAAAGCGTAGTGAGATATATACCTAAAAAAAATTTGATTCGTAGTTTTGCACAGCATATTACACCACGCGAAGAAATAAAAGCTAACACCAAAACTTGTAAGAGGAGAACCAATCGATGGCCTCAAACTCTTATACAACAGTTTGGATATATCAACATACGAGTACAACGCGTACATAATTTTTCTAAGTATTAATCCAGACTGGAATGGAAATAAAAAGTATAAACGACGTATTTTTTCGGAAAACTTAGGTATGGATCGGATATGCCAAAAAGGTACTCATACAAAATCGTCTGTAAAAAAACCTTCAAATTGACTCAAGCTTACATTAAAAAATAAGCAATTTGAAGAGGGTCCGGTACTTGTTTTCTCCAAATCAATCAACATAATATTTTAATAAATGTTCTGCATGTAAAAAATTTATTTGTAAAACTCATTCTGAAACCTTTATTACATGTCAGAAATGTAAAAAATTTATTCAGAATCAATATATATATATATGACTTAATGTATTAGGCAAAATTGACCCACTAATGTCACATGCGTCTTATTTTTGAAATACAGGATAAGGGCTAAAAGCGATAATTAACTGAAAAGAAAACAGGCAAAAAAAATTTTTCCTGCATACAATATACCACTGGATACATGGCATGTGGATCACTTTGGACCGCTGCCGTCAACAAGTAAGAACTACAAACACTTATTGACAATTATCGATTGTCGATTCGCTTACAAAGCACAGTGGCCGGATTTGCTATATTTTTGGCATAAAGTAAACATTTTCATGAATGTATTTTCTAATTTTTGCTAGATATTCTTAAAGTACATAGTCTTAGTATACTTATTTCAAAATTAAAAATAACTGATGGCAACCTCGTTACTTTACTATGGCTGCGAACTGCAATGTTTAATTAACAGCTGTTTTTTTTTTATCAAGAATAGAGGAAACTTTTTCTAAACTTCGTGCTACTAGGAAATTGATACAAGTGAACAAAAAATTTTAAAAAATATGGAAAATGAAGGTCAAGGTATGTAGAATGTAAATTATATGTAATTTAATGTCAGTGTGGTAATTATGTGAATTATATGGGTTAAGTGTTATAATAGAAAAAACCTAACCAACTTGACTATGTCTCGTGGATCGAAAACTAACTTTCTGCCAACTTGTGCAAAAATGTAATTATTTATGACTAAATTAGAGTCTGCCTATTTTAATATGTTATTAACGTTTTTTCCCAATTTTGCCCATTCTCCAAATATTTTGGATTTCCCCGTGAATTTAGCTTTTAGCCGTTCAATTTTGCTACAGGTTTGGCTGGATAACAAGCAAAATGCAAACGCTGTTTCAAACAGGATATTTGAACAACTTGGCACTAATAGTATTAGTATTGCTAAAAAAATAGATGAATTAAATAAATGGCAGATAAGGGACAAAAATGAACAGGAGGTGATGAAGACTCACAAACAATCAATACAGAAAAATTATGGAAAGAAATGGGACTACTTGTGGATATGCCAAAACAAAACTGCAGTGGAAGCAGTAATGATGGTAATACTGCAAGGAGGGCATTTTCAAATAAAAAGTTATTTGCATCCATTTTGGAATTTGATTTAGGTGTTCTTGAACATTTTCATACAATTTTAATAAATAGCAATTTCCTGTGAATATAAAATTAATGCCCTTAAATTCCACCAGTTCTGCGAGAAAACTATGACATTATATAAGTATGTCTAAGTATCCATGGTATCCGATGTCGCCAACAGTTCAAAAGATTTTCGTTCATGGTTCCCAAATTATAGCTGTATCTCCTGTTCCTGTCGGATGCTTCAGAAGGGCGCAATAAGATTTATAAAGAAGATAGGAGATCTCATGCACGAAAAATGGATTCTTCGCACCCTTTACTTTCCAGTATTTTTATTAACAGAAGATTAGCCATATCAAAAAAAATATATTGCCAAAGGAAGTCATTGCGCTACTTGAGTTCCCGACTTTTGATACTGATACATCGAATTAGATTATGATTCTAATAACGAAAATTTATATGAATTTGCGGTTGAGTTAGATGTCGAAGATGATTAAATAAATTCTTAGTTCTAAGTCTGAAAAATATTTATGTGAATAACTTGTTATTATTTTTTATACATATTATGGTAATATCTTTTTTCTTAGCTTACAGATTTGGGGAAATATAACGCATGCTTATATTCCAGATGTTAAATAGCAAACGTTATTTAGATAATTAGAACATCTACCTGCAACTTAGCTTTATACGGGCGGTAAGAGTGGGCGTGGTCGTATAGATCTGAAAATTTTAATATTTCTTAAGAATGTTATTATTAGTATATGTACAAATTTACAGCTCTGTAGCATCTTTATTAGACTTTATGCCAAAAAAAAAGCAAAGTAAACTTTGCATGTGCAAAAGCGGTCTAACTAAATTACAGCAATTACACATATGTAAGCATTGGAATTTATTGGAATATTTTTTATATTTAAGAATACCGTTATTCTAGTATATAAGCGATGAAATTTTAATAAAGACACACATTTATTTTATTGCCTAAATCGGCAGCTTTAAAATTAAATCTTACTTTGCCTTCTTCGGCAAAATATTAAACAAGCATTTAAACTGCCTTTTACTTCACTAGCCCGTAGCGTTAATTAGCGCCGGCATTGTTTTTTGAAACACAAGGTTTACTCGTCCCTTCATAAACCCTTACATTCTATTGAAACGCAAGATAATAATCTTCTGAAAAAACAAACGAAAATTATATTTCGTAACTATCATTTAAAAGTTAAAATCTTATATGCAAATTCATATCATGTTAAGTTTGTAATCTTTTTTTTATTTATATTTTTTTTTTTTTAATTCTTTATTTATATTTAACAATTCATATTACAGTGGTTTCCGCAAAGCTTTAAAGCTTGTCTGCAGAGTTTCTGATATGCATTGTGTTGCACGTGTATCACTAAAATAGTGTAAATATTTTTCAAAAATTCATAATACATAAAATTGGAAGAATTACAAATTAAAAGCAAAAATTAAATTGTTATTTAAAAACTTATTAAGAAAAAGTGATAAAGAAAAAAATATTAAGACAAAGTGATATAAAAAAAAAACTATATATATGTATGTATATATAAGGTAACTTTAGAAGAAAAATTCATGTTTAATTTATTGCAAGCGTATTAACTGTTTTGATTAACTTTGTTCTTTTTTTTACATTAGCTGTGTTGATTATACTGATAGGTAGTCTATTTAGTGTTGTGGGCAAGATTACAGGTAGTGTTCTTCTGCCATATGGGCATTTCCAGAAAAAGGTCAACCGCGACAGAAATATTAAAAACCGGAAAAAAAATTTTCTTTATCAAATTTAATTAGAGAACTGTCTAAATTTTTATAATTTATTAACTTAAATAATAATTCTTTTAGTTTTGTTATCATTGGAATATATCCTGTTTTATTTATTTTTTATTTTCCCGTTCGCGATTCTAAATAAAATATTTAAAAAAAATAATAATAAGGATAATTAAAAAAAAACAAAATGCTAAATAAAAGCTTTATATCTCTGCTTTAGTTAAAAAATAATCTTCATTTAATAAACTGACAAAATTCGCAGAGTTTTAAACAAAACCACACACCGAAAAAAATGACTTACATTTTTTGTCCCGTTCGCGATCGCAAGTTTATCCAAAATATTTGGAGAACGTTCATATATTATAATTTTCTTTTTGTTCTCAAAAATTGTTCTACTAAAATGCTATTAAATATTTATAAAAAGTTAAAAAAAAAAATTTGAATTTTCATATTTTTTTCAAGTTGAGTGCGTACGAATGTCCCGTTCGCGATCCTGGAAATGCCCATATTCATTTACAAAACTGTTTACTTTAAATCTGCCCTCTGTACGTCTTCTTGTGTTGTAGGTGTGGTTGATTGGCTGCAAGAATCTGCTGTCTTGTAAGAATTCTTTCGCTATCGTTGTGTAGTACATGTTTTTTACGTTTAGCACCTGTAAAGTTTTAGCAAGATTGTTAGTGCTGTCATTGGTAATGCTGTTCTGGTGAATAATATTGTTGGTGTTAATCATGTTGTTGCTGCTGTTCATATCACTGAAGAGTTGTTGGTAATATTGTTGATGCTGATGTTGGTGATATTCTTTTGATTGTTGAAGTTTGTATTGACGTTGCTTACAGTCATGTTATCGTAGTTGGTGTAGTTGACTGTTTGACTATAATTGGTGTTAGTGCTGTTGTTGCTGACATTCATATTGTTGCTGCTTACATTGTTGTTGATAATACTTGTGTTGATGTCTTAGTACTGCTGACACTGGTGCTGTTGTTGTTAATTAAGAAGATGTTACGTGCAGTATTGTATACCCCGTTTATACGCATTTCATAGCATTCAGAAATATTGTTGTATTTTTGGTAATGACACGCAGTAAATATATAGTCATCTGGTAGCATCACACGTCTTATTTGCAAATAGCTTGTTATTTGCAAATAGTTTTCGAAACATTTTAAGTTACAATAAAAAAGTAATACGGCAACGCTTTCCACTCTTATTTGCAAATAAGAAGTGCGTATAAACGGGGTAGTAGACTCTATCGTTGTTGCTGATGTTGTTATTCGAAGGGTTTCTGTTGTTGATAATGATATTGCCGTTGATTCTAATGATGTCGCTAATAGTACAATTATTATTGTTGACATTGGTATTGCTGTTGTTGCTGATACTATTGTTGTTGTTCATATTGTTGATATTTATATTACAATCCGTGTTGAAACGTTGTATCATTGTGTCATTGGTCTGTTGTCCTGTATAACCATTTCTGTTGGTTGACCGACATGTTACTTGGAATTTTTTGCATAAAATTTTTAATATTCTGTTTTGTGTTTTTTGTAGTGTTTGCTTTATTTCGCTCCTCCCCAAGCTGCTATACCGTGCCGAATATATGACTCAGTTAAGGAAAAATATGCCTGCCTTAGAACATTGTATGTTGCACAGTTGCTTAAATGGTATAGCATGTAAGATGTTTGTCTAAGCTTTTTTTGCAAATGTTCAATGTGTGTTTTCCATTTGAAGCTGCTGTCAACATATACTCCAAGATACTTATATGTTTCAACTTTCTCTATTATTGTTGAACATGTCTCAATAATGTTTCTATTGTTGGAAGATACTTTACGATGTAAACAGTCATTATTGTGATATACATATTATGTTTATTTGCGAGCTTGGTAGATGACGTGGTTTTATGTGCATAACCTTTGTTTTGTTAGCATTAATTATTAGGCCGTTGTCATGACACCATTTTGTTGCTACATCTAGTTGTTTTTGCATTATTTCTGTTGCATTCAAAATGTTTTTATCTGCAACAATAATGGCAGTGTCATCTGCATATGCATATGTTTTACGGTTTGTAAAGCATTTTAGCATGACATTTGCGTAAATAATATATAAAAGTGGGCCTAGCTTAGAGCCTTGTGGCACTCCGCATTCGTACTGTATTTCGGTACTAAACTTGTCACCTATTTTCACCCGATATGATCTATATTCCAAATAGCTTTTGAACCAGTCCAATATGGCGATTTCAATTTTTGGGTTATATGGGAGCTGCCACGCCCACTTGTCCGATAACGCCCATTTTTGTCCTGATTACTCACATTAGTAACATATGAACTATTGCAATGTTTCAAAACTCTTGCTATCACAATAGTCAAGATATATGATGTTATTCAATTTATGTGGGAGGGGCTACGCCCACTTGAAATATTAAAAGCCTAAAACCATCCTCTATAAATTCCCTTTTGAATGACACCAGTTTGGGTCAAATCGGTTGGATAGTTTCCGAGTCTATAGCGAACATGGGTACAAACATTTTTTGTATTTTATATATATAGATAGTGTTTAATATAATTGGGGTTTTTAGTGCTGTGCTAAAAGAAGAATGAAATAAACATTTTCTTATAAGTGTAGTTGCAGATCCAGTATCTATCAACAATTTGATGTCATGTCAATGGCAATTGTTTTCGTTTTTACAGTTATACAGGGTAGACCTCTTCGGCCAGTAATTGAAAATTTGAAGCTTTTATTTTATTATGAATATTATAACCGATTTTACTATTATTATATTCGTTAATACGTGAAAAAGATGGCAAATTTATTTTTTTTGTATAGAAATAGAGTGTTTCTATTAACAGTTCTTTTGCTTTTAATAATGAATGCGGATTTCTTGAGTTTAATACCAATTTCGGCTCGTTAGGTAATTTAGAAATAAAAATTTTTAACACCATATTTTCATTATTTTTTGAGCTATACCAATTATCATGTTCACTACTTAAACTAGTTTTTAAATTTAATTTAGTTAATAATCTTATCATGTAATCAAACAAATCACAAATATCATTTCGAAGATCTGCGGTTTTAATTTTGTTAACTATCGACTCTATACTATCAGAAATATTATAATTAATTCTTAATATTACCTTAACTTCCTCCCATCTAGTAGGCTTATTATTATTGATAAGTGTAACATTAGCTTTTCCAATTAATTTAATCCTTACTCTTAAGTCAAATAATCCATGAAGTGATCCATCGACAAGTTTTCGGATTTCTTCAATGTGTTTTATAAACATTTCTAGATCCTCAACCTTACCATCGAATTCTGGTATACCTTCCAGTAGATTGAATGGATTAAGAGCCATATTTGTACAAATTTATATTTGAACTAAAATTTATTTGCTATATATTTATGCATATGTTATTGAACTTTATAAATCCTGATATCTTCAAGTCTCTTGATGCTTTGAAATCTTAATTTGAAGCTTCTCTATAATTTGAAATCTTGAAATTAATCTTGATGTCTTCCTTTTCACACAAAAGGTTTTAAGGCCTTTATTGGTTTAATTTTTCTTGAAAAACTTTTAACACGTTTGCTGTGCAAAATTGCGTTTTTCTTTTAAATTAAACTGGTCCGTTAAACGACTGCGCCAATAAAATTATGATTAATTTTAAAATAAGTATTAAAATTTCCTATTTATTTATATATATTTTTTTTTATTAATAAATATGTATGTATATTTGTATAACAATCAGAATTGAATCAATCTTATTTTTTTATTTTATTATTATATATTGAAGTAAAAATCAAGTAAGTAATAATATATGAATTTATAAAAATAATATATATAATTTTATAATAATTTTTCAAGCTTTAGGTCGTTTTTATATAAAAATGTTTTTAATATTAATTTTTCGATTTTTCAATATTTTGATTGGCATTTGTTAAAATTATTATAAATTAGATTTAAACTCAATTTCTCCTGAAGAAGCCAACCAACGGTGTGGCGAAATATCGAAAAATTAATATTAAAAACATTTTTATATAAAAACGACCTAAAGCTTGAAAAATTATTATAAAATTAAAATTCAAAAGGTCAAGAAAATTAGAAAACTAATAATATATATAAACATTAAAAGAAAAGGTTATTAAGGAATGTTAAGTTAAAGGATATATAATTATATATAACTAACGGATCGACAAAAAATTCCTGATATTATCGACTTTGGAATTATGAAAGGTGTACCCAGCGAAATGATTAAAGTTGAAGTATCATTGGATTTATCTTCAGATCACTCGCCTACTATTAACAGTGTATACTCATACACAACAGGAACACCAACATATGATTTACCGCTGACATCTGCTCGTATAAACTGGCTAAAATACAAAAAATATTGTGAGTTCTCTTTGCACGGAAAATATACTGTTGAGAACACCTACTGACATAGAAAATTCTATTAGGTTGTTTGAAGCACATGTTAATCAAGCTGCTCTTAATGCTTCTTAAAATCAGCCAAATCAACAAGTAAGATTCAACAATATTTTTTCTATATATAAAAAGGCTATTGACTGAAAAACGGAGAGCTCGACGAGAATGGCAACGTTACAGATCCCCTCAGTTAAAGTTAAGGCTGAAGAAATGTACAAAACAGCTGCAAAAATTTCTTCCAGAACTCGATGCAACACCACAAACAGTTTATTCGCTATGGCGTGCAGCCAGAGGACTTAAAAGGCCAGTGATATACAAACCTCCGTTACGAGCTTCGATTGGTGACTCGGCAAGAACTGATGCTTAAAAAGGTGCTCTTTTTGTTAAGCACTTAGAAAAAGTATTTATCCCGAATATTTCTGCTGATATTGTTGAACTGCCACCAGTCGTCTCTTTACCAGAAATACCGATATGATTTAACATTGTGGAGATTGAAAAGGCCATTACTAGTCTTAACACCAAAAAAGACCCAGGTGTCGACAAAATAAGCAATAAAATGCTTCAATAACTGTCTTATATTGCAAAAAGAATTATACTATTCATTTTTAATAGTATTCTACGCCTAGAACACTATGCAACAAAATGGAAGGTTTCGATGATTACTATGATACCAAAGCCTGGCAAGGATCATACGAAGGTTGATTCGTATAGGCCTATTAGTTTTTTGCCCAATATTTCAAAACTATTTGAAAAGCTGTATATGAGCAAGCTGATGCCTATAGTGACTAGAAGTGGATGTATCCCAGATCATCAATTCGGTTTTCGCAGACAACATTGAACAAACTCACAGACTTGTGAACGTTGTTAGAGACAACTTTGAAAAAAACAAATTGCTCTGCGCTCTTTATACTTAGATGTTTCTCAAGCTTTCGATAAAGTATGGCACAAATTAACGCAAAATCTACCTGCAAACATCGTCAGGCTGCTAAAAAGCTATTTAACGGAAGGAAAATTTGTAGTTATGGAAGGCAATTTTTTAAGCCCACCGCAGTCGATTGAAGCCGGAGTTCCCGAAGGCAGCATATTCGGTCCCTTACTTTATTTAATATATGCCTCTGACTTACCGTTAAGCAATAACATTTATACATCAACATTTGCTGATGATACAGCTTTTCTAAGCGTCCATGAAAATCCAGTAGAAGCTTCCAGCAACTTACAAGGGTATATGTATATCCAAATTTGAAAAATGGCTCAAACAATGGCGTATAAAAGTTAACGACCAGAAATGTGTACACGTCACTTTTACGTTGCGAAGCGAAACATGCCCGCCAATACAAATCAACACCGAGACTATACCGCAAAACACTGTAGTCAAATATCTAGGCGTTCATCTTGATCGTCGTTTAACATGGAAATCGCATATAGACGCAAAGCTGACACTAATGAAGTTAAAAGCAGCTCAAATGAATTGGCTTATTGGAAGCAACTCTATACATAAGCCTAGACTGTAAACTTCTATGAGACAACGCGATCGTGAAACCAATATGGTCCTATGGAATCCAGCTATGGGGCACTGCCTCAGCATCGAATGTAGAAAAAATTCAAAGGCGGCAAAACAAAATTCTACGTACAATCAAAGCAGCCCCCTGGTATGTCAGAAATCACCGAATTCATATAGATCTAGATGTTCCGTTGGTGCAGACAGTATTTTCAAAAAACGCTAAAAAATATATAAAAAAACTTGAGTTGCACCCAAATGTACTTGCACGCAAAATTCTACATTATAGAGGCCACACCCGGCTGAAAAGGAGGGATACTCTTTTTCTCAGCCGTACACGAAAGATTTAAAACAACAAAAATCAACCGTTGAAACTACAAAATTTTGTTAAGCATTGGCTGAACATATATTTAACATTTTTATTTTTTAGATTTAAGATTTGAAAAACTTATTGATGTTTCAATTTATTTATTTAATTGAAGATTCAATAAATAATAAAATTATCAAAAAAAAAAAAAATTCTCTGCTAGTAAAAAATTTTACTATGCAGATATTGCTGGCGTGTAAGGAACGTATGCCCCTATTACGGTTTACAACTCAACTGTAATTCAGATGACATTTTTCAAATCGGTATTATCGATTACAACTCAACCTGTAAAAATGTAAAAGTTGAAATTATTTATAATAACAACGTTTTTATGGTATTATCGATTACAACTCAGTGTTAGTGAGGTTGACAAAAATGCCACGATATTACAACTCCTCAGAAGCAGTTGTTCAAAAAATCATAAGGAAATAAAATGGAAAAGGGGTAAGTCATGTTTTTTTTTAAATGCCTTACATAAATTTATTGACGATTGATAAGTTATTTATACAAAAAAACAGAGTTAAAACGAGACAGCAGAACGTTTTGCTCTTCTTCAATCATTTCTGTTATTATCCATTTTGCACAAACATATTGCTCGAAGATATTTAAAACTTCTTTAATCACTATACATATTTCATTTCCACATCTCTTTTGATAACTGCCGTCAGCAAGGAACCTAAGAGTTGCACATAGTTTTAGTATATGCGTTAGAGGCTTCTGGAAAAGTTCCTTGAGCTCATGTAACAGAAAGCAAAATTCTTCTTTATTTAAACGAAAGAAACTTAAATCTGAAAACATTTATCTATATATTAAAAAGCCATTCAATTATAACTTAAACCTTTTCTTACATAGCATCGGGAAGTTCCAAGGGATTGGAGTGATCACAAAAACTTTTTCGTATGCGCAACTCATCAATGTTAGCATTAACGCTTTCGTAAGAGTCAAATAAATCATAAGAGATATCCATTTTTTATCACTTAGTACAATTTGATCATTTATTAAACAAAACAAACAGCACACTTTAACAAGAAACCAATTTTTTTTTTAATTTTTGCCTCAATAAATACCATCAACTGCTTTATCAACTGTAAAATCGTTGCTTTTGAGGCTGACAATATCAATACAATTTCAACTAGAATGAGTTGTAATTCATAATACCAAAAATGAGTTAAGTTGTTTTAAAGTTGAGTTGTTTCAATTTCAATTCAACTTGGTTGAGTTGTAAGCCGTAATAGGGGCTTTAATATTTTATTTAGTTGTCAAGTACAAAATTTTTTTTAGAAAACTGGAAATTTATTTGTTATCAGGTAAATATTTTTAGTTTCTCTACTATCAAAAATGGAAAGGGATCATATTTTCTCACTAGTCGGTAGTATAATAAATAAAAATAAAAAACTAATTTTAAAAGCGCATAGCTATGAAAATTACGTGATGAAAAGGTCTCTTGTACAAAAATTTTGATGGTTATCGTTGTACCAGAGGAAATGAAATATGGCATTGTAAGAAAAACCCATGAACAAAGTCAGTTCAATCAGAAAAAGATGGAAGATGAAATTAAGAAAGAATGTTATATTTCAAACTTAACCCTTATCCTGTATTAATGGGTCGAAATTGCCCAAACGGGTTTCATAGCTAATTTTTTTTGAGAAATATAAATTGGATTTTTTTTTAACCTTAGTACAATTATTATTTGAATGAATGCTATTCATGTGTAAAATAGAAGACTTGTAGATTATTGCAGAATGGCTATATGAATAAACTTGCGCATTTGGTATACATACTTGGGTCAAAATTGCCCAATGCGATTTGAGCTTAAAAACAATATTATTTTTTTTGTCTGTTCAACGTATGATAAAACTGAAAAAACTCAGCTCCTGAAGTTGATAATACATATGATCCTATTATATCTTCATGCTCTAGTAATAGTAGCAGTGAAGTTCTACAACAAAATAGAATTGATGCTACAACATAAAATTTTAAATATGGGATACATATGTGGTCCGAAACATCGATAGTGGTTGGCAGGCTTTATAATATAAATCTCGTTCCTGGTGTTTCTAGGGAAGACAGCTGCAAGTCATCATTTTTATTATTTATGCCAATTGATGTTATAAATCTAGTTGATATGACTAATTTATAGGGTAACTAATAATTTAGTGTTGTCAATATTACACCAATACTCTTAGGTCAATCATTATTTGGAGGAAATTGGTTTCCTGTAGATAACATAACCACTGAAGCATATTTCGGACTTCTTTTGTTGGCTGGTGTATACCGATCTCATGGTGAAGCCTTGGAGTCTTTGGGATGACCACATAGGCAGACCAATATTCAAATAGACAGTGAGTTTACGAAAGTTTCAAAATATATCGCGAGTAATACGATTTGACAAGAGGTCGGATACAAATGAAAGCCGAGCTCGCGATAAACTTGCTCCAATACAGAAAATTTAAAACCCTGGTGAATGTGTGATAGTAGATAAGCTGCTAGTTATATACCCGCTGTCCCTTCATCAAAGCGTAGTGAGATATATACCTAAAAAAAATTTGATTCGTAGTTTTGCACAGCATATTACACCACGCGAAGAAATAAAAGCTAACACCAAAACTTGTAAGAGGAGAACCAATCGATGGCCTCAAACTCTTATACAACAGTTTGGATATATCAACATACGAGTACAACGCGTACATAATTTTTCTAAGTATTAATCCAGACTGGAATGGAAATAAAAAGTATAAACGACGTATTTTTTCGGAAAACTTAGGTATGGATCGGATATGCCAAAAAGGTACTCATACAAAATCGTCTGTAAAAAAACCTTCAAATTGACTCAAGCTTACATTAAAAAATAAGCAATTTGAAGAGGGTCCGGTACTTGTTTTCTCCAAATCAATCAACATAATATTTTAATAAATGTTCTGCATGTAAAAAATTTATTTGTAAAACTCATTCTGAAACCTTTATTACATGTCAGAAATGTAAAAAATTTATTCAGAATCAATATATATATATATGACTTAATGTATTAGGCAAAATTGACCCACTAATGTCACATGCGTCTTATTTTTGAAATACAGGATAAGGGCTAAAAGCGATAATTAACTGAAAAGAAAACAGGCAAAAAAAATTTTTCCTGCATACAATATACCACTGGATACATGGCATGTGGATCACTTTGGACCGCTGCCGTCAACAAGTAAGAACTACAAACACTTATTGACAATTATCGATTGTCGATTCGCTTACAAAGCACAGTGGCCGGATTTGCTATATTTTTGGCATAAAGTAAACATTTTCATGAATGTATTTTCTAATTTTTGCTAGATATTCTTAAAGTACATAGTCTTAGTATACTTATTTCAAAATTAAAAATAACTGATGGCAACCTCGTTACTTTACTATGGCTGCGAACTGCAATGTTTAATTAACAGCTGTTTTTTTTTTTATCAAAAATAGAGGAAACTTTTTCTAAACTTCGTGCTACTAGGAAATTGATACAAGTGAACAAAAAATTTTAAAAAATATGGAAAATGAAGGTCAAGGTATGTAGAATGTAAATTATATGTAATTTAATGTCAGTGTGGTAATTATGTGAATTATATGGGTTAAGTGTTATAATAGAAAAAACCTAACCAACTTGACTATGTCTCGTGGATCGAAAACTAACTTTCTGCCAACTTGTGCAAAAATGTAATTATTTATGACTAAATTAGAGTCTGCCTATTTTAATATGTTATTAACGTTTTTTCCCAATTTTGCCCATTCTCCAAATATTTTGGATTTCCCCGTGAATTTAGCTTTTAGCCGTTCAATTTTGCTACAGGTTTGGCTGGATAACAAGCAAAATGCAAACGCTGTTTCAAACAGGATATTTGAACAACTTGGCACTAATAGTATTAGTATTGCTAAAAAAATAGATGAATTAAATAAATGGCAGATAAGGGACAAAAATGAACAGGAGGTGATGAAGACTCACAAACAATCAATACAGAAAAATTATGGAAAGAAATGGGACTACTTGTGGATATGCCAAAACAAAACTGCAGTGGAAGCAGTAATGATGGTAATACTGCAAGGAGGGCATTTTCAAATAAAAAGTTATTTGCATCCATTTTGGAATTTGATTTAGGTGTTCTTGAACATTTTCATACAATTTTAATAAATAGCAATTTCCTGTGAATATAAAATTAATGCCCTTAAATTCCACCAGTTCTGCGAGAAAACTATGACATTATATAAGTATGTCTAAGTATCCATGGTATCCGATGTCGCCAACAGTTCAAAAGATTTTCGTTCATGGTTCCCAAATTATAGCTGTATCTCCTGTTCCTGTCGGATGCTTCAGAAGGGCGCAATAAGATTTATAAAGAAGATAGGAGATCTCATGCACGAAAAATGGATTCTTCGCACCCTTTACTTTCCAGTATTTTTATTAACAGAAGATTAGCCATATCAAAAAAAATATGTTGCCAAAGGAAGTCATTGCGCTACTTGAGTTCCCGACTTTTGATACTGATACATCGAATTAGATTATGATTCTAATAACGAAAATTTATATGAATTTGCGGTTGAGTTAGATGTCGAAGATGATTAAATAAATTCTTAGTTCTAAGTCTGAAAAATATTTATGTGAATAACTTGTTATTATTTTTTATACATATTATGGTAATATCTTTTTTCTTAGCTTACAGATTTGGGGAAATATAACGCATGCTTATATTCCAGATGTTAAATAGCAAACGTTATTTAGATAATTAGAACATCTACCTGCAACTTAGCTTTATACGGGCGGTAAGAGTGGGCGTGGTCGTATAGATCTGAAAATTTTAATATTTCTTAAGAATGTTATTATTAGTATATGTACAAATTTACAGCTCTGTAGCATCTTTATTAGACTTTATGCCAAAAAAAAAGCAAAGTAAACTTTGCATGTGCAAAAGCGGTCTAACTAAATTACAGCAATTACACATATGTAAGCATTGGAATTTATTGGAATATTTTTTATATTTAAGAATACCGTTATTCTAGTATATAAGCGATGAAATTTTAATAAAGACACACATTTATTTTATTGCCTAAATCGGCAGCTTTAAAATTAAATCTTACTTTGCCTTCTTCGGCAAAATATTAAACAAGCATTTAAACTGCCTTTTACTTCACTAGCCCGTAGCGTTAATTAGCGCCGGCATTGTTTTTTGAAACACAAGGTTTACTCGTCCCTTCATAAACCCTTACATTCTATTGAAACGCAAGATAATAATCTTCTGAAAAAACAAACGAAAATTATATTTCGTAACTATCATTTAAAAGTTAAAATCTTATATGCAAATTCATATCATGTTAAGTTTGTAATCTTTTTTTTATTTATATTTTTTTTTTTTATTTCTTTATTTATATTTAACAATTCATATTACAGTGGTTTCCGCAAAGCTTTAAAGCTTGTCTGCAGAGTTTCTGATATGCATTGTGTTGCACGTGTATCACTAAAATAGTGTAAATATTTTTCAAAAATTCATAATACATAAAATTGGAAGAATTACAAATTAAAAGCAAAAATTAAATTGTTATTTAAAAACTTATTAAGAAAAAGTGATAAAGAAAAAAATATTAAGACAAAGTGATATAAAAAAAAAAACTATATATATGTATGTATATATAAGGTAACTTTAGAAGAAAAATTCATGTTTAATTTATTGCAAGCGTATTAACTGTTTTGATTAACTTTGTTCTTTTTTTTACATTAGCTGTGTTGATTATACTGATAGGTAGTCTATTTAGTGTTGTGGGCAAGATTACAGGTAGTGTTCTTCTGCCATATGGGCATTTCCAGAAAAAGGTCAACCGCGACAGAAATATTAAAAACCGGAAAAAAAATTTTCTTTATCAAATTTAATTAGAGAACTGTCTAAATTTTTATAATTTATTAACTTAAATAATAATTCTTTTAGTTTTGTTATCATTGGAATATATCCTGTTTTATTTATTTTTTATTTTCCCGTTCGCGATTCTAAAAAAAATATTTAAAAAAAATAATAATAAGGATAATTAAAAAAAAACAAAATGCTAAATAAAAGCTTTATATCTCTGCTTTAGTTAAAAAATAATCTTCATTTAATAAACTGACAAAATTCGCAGAGTTTTAAAAAAAACCACACACCGAAAAAAATGACTTACATTTTTTGTCCCGTTCGCGATCGCAAGTTTATCCAAAATATTTGGAGAACGTTCATATTTTATAATTTTCTTTTTGTTCTCAAAAATTGTTCTACTAAAATGCTATTAAATATTTATAAAAAGTTAAAAAAAAAAAATTTGAATTTTCATATTTTTTTCAAGTTGAGTGCGTACGAATGTCCCGTTCGCGATCCTGGAAATGCCCATATTCATTTACAAAACTGTTTACTTTAAATCTGCCCTCTGTACGTCTTCTTGTGTTGTAGGTGTGGTTGATTGGCTGCAAGAATCTGCTGTCTTGTAAGAATTCTTTCGCTATCGTTGTGTAGTACATGTTTTTTACGTTTAGCACCTGTAAAGTTTTAGCAAGATTGTTAGTGCTGTCATTGGTAATGCTGTTCTGGTGAATAATATTGTTGGTGTTAATCATGTTGTTGCTGCTGTTCATATCACTGAAGAGTTGTTGGTAATATTGTTGATGCTGATGTTGGTGATATTCTTTTGATTGTTGAAGTTTGTATTGACGTTGCTTACAGTCATGTTATCGTAGTTGGTGTAGTTGACTGTTTGACTATAATTGGTGTTAGTGCTGTTGTTGCTGACATTCATATTGTTGCTGCTTACATTGTTGTTGATAATACTTGTGTTGATGTCTTAGTACTGCTGACACTGTTGCTGTTGTTGTTAATTAAGAAGATGTTACGTGCAGTATTGTATACCCCGTTTATACGCATTTCATAGCATTCAGAAATATTGTTGTATTTTTGGTAATGACACGCAGTAAATATATAGTCATCTGGTAGCATCACACGTCTTATTTGCAAATAGCTTGTTATTTGCAAATAGTTTTCGAAACATTTTAAGTTACAATAAAAAAGTAATACGGCAACGCTTTCCACTCTTATTTGCAAATAAAGCTCTGTACAGACGGTTGTCAGATCTAACAATATTGTCAGATCTAACAATTTGCTGGCAATGTACTGACAATAAATAATTGCCAGCACAAGCTTTATTGTCAGTTCACACGGTTGTAAGAAAATTGTCAGAAAAGCTTTTAATATATTGTCAGACAATAAATTTATCTAGCAACGTTGTAAGTCACTAAATTGTCTGTTTACACAGTTGTTAGATATAACAATAATTGCCAGATTCTCTCAGAGAGCATAAACACCATGAAATGTATAGAATACTTTTAAGAGAAAGAGAATACAGTCGGATTCGGCTAAGCGAAAATTTATATTTTTCATTTCAGATTCATTTTAAAAACTTAAATATGTATAAGCTTGTAACTATATTTGAAAATAATAAATAGTTAATTATATTTAATTGAAATGAGCAGTCGCTAAAAAGTATTTCGTTGCCAGTAAATTAATAATGTTTTCTTTTAAGTGGTGTTTGTTTTATATAAATTATCTTATTTCTAACCGAAATATGTTTCAATTAAACGGGGTTACTTTTAAGCGGATTTTTTTAAGCCATAGTAAATGCTTTGAAATTGATAGAAAAAACTAAATACAAATTTTTATTTTCAGTTAAGCAATCTTATCCGAATTCGACTGTAATAAAAGCTTTTGCTTGTTTATTTACTGACAATGAGAAAATTGTCAGATTCACAAAACTCAAACATCTGACAATGAAAAATTGTCTGACAATTACCTGGCAATGAAAGCGAATTGTATTCTCACGATTGTCAGATGTCTGACAATTTTTTGATATATTGTAGTATAACAATTTAATGACAATGGTTTTTCTGGCAATGTTGTCAGACAAAAATTGTTAGTTCAGACGGTTGTAAGAAATTTTGAACACATTTTACTGACAATATTGTTAGATCTGACAACCGTCTGTACAGAGCTTAAGAAGTGCGTATAAACGGGGTAGTAGACTCTATCGTTGTTGCTGATGTTGTTATTCGAAGGGTTTCTGTTGTTGATAATGATATTGCCGTTGATTCTAATGATGTCGCTAATAGTACAATTATTATTGTTGACATTGGTATTGCTGTTGTTGCTGATACTATTGTTGTTGTTCATATTGTTGATATTTATATTACAATCCGTGTTGAAACGTTGTATCATTGTGTCATTGGTCTGTTGTCCTGTATAACCATTTCTGTTGGTTGACCGACATGTTACTTGGAATTTTTTGCATAAAATTTTTAATATTCTGTTTTGTGTTTTTTGTAGTGTTTGCTTTATTTCGCTCCTCCCCAAGCTGCTATACCGTGCCGAATATATGACTCAGTTAAGGAAAAATATGCCTGCCTTAGAACATTGTATGTTGCACAGTTGCTTAAATGGTATAGCATGTAAGATGTTTGTCTAAGCTTTTTTTGCAAATGTTCAATGTGTGTTTTCCATTTGAAGCTGCTGTCAACATATACTCCAAGATACTTATATGTTTCAACTTTCTCTATTATTGTTGAACATGTCTCAATAATGTTTCTATTGTTGGAAGATACTTTACGATGTAAACAGTCATTATTGTGATATACATATTATGTTTATTTGCGAGCTTGGTAGATGACGTGGTTTTATGTGCATAACCTTTGTTTTGTTAGCATTAATTATTAGGCCGTTGTCATGACACCATTTTGTTGCTACATCTAGTTGTTTTTGCATTATTTCTGTTGCATTCAAAATGTTTTTATCTGCAACAATAATGGCAGTGTCATCTGCATATGCATATGTTTTACGGTTTGTAAAGCATTTTAGCATGACATTTGCGTAAATTATATATAAAAGTGGGCCTAGCTTAGAGCCTTGTGGCACTCCGCATTCGTACTGTATTTCGGTACTAAACTTGTCACCTATTTTCACCCGATATGATCTATATTCCAAATAGCTTTTGAACCAGTCCAATATCGTTCCTCTTATGCCATTTCTTTCGAGGACATAGATAATATTTTCGTGGGAAAGGGTGTCGAAGGCTTTACTAAAGTCTATGAACAGTGCTAGGACATGCTTATTGTTACTTAAGAATTCGTTTATGTCGTTTGAAAAATTTCCTAGCAGCTGGTTGATATTTTTCCCTTTTTGGAACCCGTATGGATTTATATTAAGTATCTTATATTTTTTTTAAAAAGCTTGTGACTCTTTTAACAATTATCTCCTCAAGAACCTTATCTATTACAGAAAGAATGGCGATTGGTCTATAGTTGTTTATATCAGATTTTTTTCCGTTTTTGAAAATTGGCCTCACTATTGATGTTTTCAACATGTCAGATACTGTAGCATTTTCAATACTTAAATTTATAACGTTACTATTAATGTTTGATGCAAAATTATCTACTATGTTATATAAATTTTCATGTTTAAAGCTTCGAATAATAAAGGTGTCAATGTTACTGCATTTTTTGTCAATTATTTCATTTATTATTTGCCACGTTGCCCGCATGTTATATCGGTTTTCGATAAATTTGTTTTTAAAATAATTATTTTTTTCATACACAATTTTTTTGTTTACAAAGTTTCTAAATTTTTTCAATTCTTTTTCATAATACTTGTTATTGCGATTGTTTCGCCATTTTTTGTTTTTGTGTTTGCATATTTCTTCACTTATCCATGGGTGTGTTGATCTTGTTTTTGGCAATTTTTTGCTTTTTAACTGATTTGCTATATATGTCATTAAATCTTTCTTAAATTTTATTATAAAGATTATTACAGTTTGCTGTTTGATTACTCATTATGTTCCAATTTGTGTCTTGAATTTGTTTGTTGATTTTGTAATTGCTATAATGCAATCCCTGTGTTTTGTGATTTGTGCTTTCTCTCCCCTGACTATTTATTTGATCGTAAATTGAGCAAAAAAGTGAGTAGTGGTCAGATATATTACTTGTTATTATTGCAGCATATGCATTTCTTGTTGTTTTATTTGTTTTTAATATTAAATGATCGATACATGATGACGTTTTTCTTTTTAAGTCTTCACGAGTACTCTCAGTTATCAAACATTGCATACCATTACTCATTATCAGGGCAAGATTTTTAAGCTTTTTGCTGGAAAAGCTTGATTTCGCTTATTTTGTACCTTTTTTTGCAAAATTACTTTATTTGATATACTCTGCTTGAATTTGCTTATAATGCACTTTGGCAGCCCTTGAAAAAAAATTTTGAATCTTTCTGTTGCAAATAAAAAGCAAAAGTTTGTCCTTTTTTCACACATGTAATTTTCTATTCTTTAACTCCTGACATTTCAAATAGATTGGCTTAAAGATGTTATTTAATATTGTGACACTATACAGAAATTTGCAATGTGTTAAATGCACTTTCCGATGATGATGTGGTACTAAATATGTAAAGCAAAAGCTCTATTTAAAAATGCATCTTTAAAATCTGATCTCCCGTTCCCGTACATAAAAGATAACTTCGAGTGTATTTGCCGAAGTATAATCAAACAAGAAAGAAAAGGACATTATTTAAAAGAAAATTTGTCTATTATAGAAAAAGTGAAAGAAAAAATGAAAAATATGGTGTCCACACAACCTTTAGTCTTGTTGTAAAATAAAATTATTTCTGGTTTATTTAGTGGACCAGAAATATTTTTGTCATTGTACATGGTGGACAACAAAACAAATGAATTGTTTTTGGTTGGGACATAGGAGACCAACGTAACATTTTCTGAGAAACCGAATAAACTTGATGTGACTTTGCCGTTTCGGGACGGCTTGAATTCTTCGGGAACATATCTTTTGTTTTTTTTTACTGTGCCCATAATGGATAACTTCCAAGTGGTAAGTTCCTTAGCTAACGGCATTGTTGTAAAAAAAATTACCCATGGTGACATATCTGCCGGTGTTTTTGTACATACCGACTAAGTCCTTTACAACTCGCTCAGCTTGGTTAGTGTTTCGTACATTGTTCACCTTTCCGGTGTAGATTTGTCCTTGAAGTGGATAATACGTGTTTGAATCACACGCCCACCAGATATTCATACCATATTTAGCTGGTTTCGAAGGCATGTCTGCGTGAAACGTGTGCGACCCCGAAATCCGAATAATTGCTCGGCAACGGTAATTGATTCATGTGGTCGATAATGCGCTCTCAAGTTACAATTAACCATATCAAAAACGTCTCTGATAGGTGCAGCCTTGTCTTCCTGTTGTCGAGCCACTCTTGTAGCATGCCAGTCAAATCGAAGAATCTTAAAATTTCCGCAAACCTGTTACGCGACATGGTTGCTCGATACAGTGGATATGAATTTCTCTTCCAAAACTCTGAGAGTGGTTCCTTACAAGACTTGTGGCTGCCCATTATTAGCAAGATACCAAAAAATTCTGTTAATTCCTACCGTTACAAAGCTTTGTAGCAGAAAAGAGCAGAGTAAACATTTTCTCTAGCCGCTTAATCATGTATATATATATGTATGTAAGTTTTACTTCAACATCCGAGAAAATGGTACTTACCTATTTTTGTCGTTAACAATCCAAATAAACATGAAAAAATGAGACTAGTTTGGGACGCTGCTGCCGAATACCGCAGAGTGTCATTAAATGGGTATCTTGATAAGGGTCCGGACTTAGTTACTCCGTTGATAAAAGTACTTCTTAATTTTCGAATTGGCAAAATTGAAATAAGTGGTGATATATCAGAAATGTTTCACCGTGTTGCTGTAGATACGCAAGATATACAGTCACAAAGATTTCTTTGGCGATCAAATGTTGCGGATAAACCGGATGTTTACGTGCTTCAAGTTATGTCCTTTGGAGCCAGCTGTTCCCCATCGCTAGCGCAATGTGTAAAAAATGTTAACGCTGAAAAATTTACCGACACGTCACCAAGAGCAGTAAAATCAATTATACATAGACACTACGTAGACGACTTATTGGATAGTGTCGATACCATTGAAGAAGGTATTATGCTGGCACAACAGGTGCAACAAATCCATGAACAAGCTAATTTCCACATTAGGAACTGGATGTCTAATTCCAAAGAGGTTCTAGCGGCCATAGGTGAAGAAAAGTTACACAAGTCATTCTGCCTAGCGGGAAGAAGAGTTAAAAACGTGATTGATCCAGAAAAGGTTCTAGGAATGTGGTGGCGAACCACTGACGACGTTTTTACCTACGATTTGAAATTTACCAAGGCTAGTGCTGACATATTATCCGGAAGAATATTTCCTACTAAAAGACAGTTGCTAAGATTGCTTATGTCGATATTTGACCCTCTGGGCTTATTGGCATTTTACACGGTGCAGATGAAGATCCTTCTACAAAAGGTTTGGCGTAGCGGGACGAAGTGGGATGAAACAATTTCTGAAAACTTTGTAGAAGAGTGGTATAGGCGGTTGTCCGTTTTAAAAGAAGTAGAGAATATGAAAGTTCCAAGATGTTACATGAAAGACGACTCAAACCAGTGCAGCAGGATTCAATTGCACATATTTGTCGATGCAAGCGAAAATGCGTATGCAGCAGTTGGATACTTTCGTATGGAAACAAATACACGAACTCAAACAACTTTAGTGTGTTCAAAAACCAAGGTGCCACCTATACGCCCGATTTCTATCCCTCGCATGGAGTTATTAGCTGCGGTATTGGGCGCACGGCTGGCTAGGACTATTATAGATAACCATGATCTAGAAATCGAGTCCACTCACCTTTGGACTGACTCCAGAACAGTTTTACAATGGTTGAATTCTGATCCCAGGAGTTTTAAGCAGTTCGTGATGTTTAGAGTCGCAGAAATACAAGAGATAACTGATGGGATGCAGTGGAGATACGTTTCTTCCAAGGAAAACGTTGCAGACTTGGCCACAAAATGGGTCAGAAAACCAGAATTCGATTCAAACAAGCCATGGTTCATCGACCCAGCATTCTTACGGCACACAACCGAACAATGGCCTACAACTTTAAATAATAATAATTTTAATATTAATTTTACCTCCGATAACAAAATTAAACATGTAGCAGTACAAATGCAACGCAACTTTGCAATTGTTGATTACTACAGATTTTGAAAATGGAAGCGTCTTCTCAGATGTATGGCATTTGTTAAACGTTTTATAGAGCAAAAGATGTTTCATATGGTTCGCAGTAACGACGCTAATTTAACCAGCGAGCAGTTGCTTTGGAGCGAACGTTTTTTAATACGGTTGATTCAATCTCATGCCTATCAAAAAGAGATCACATTATTAAAATTGAACAGTGCAAGAGATCTACCCAAAACCAGCAGCATAAGAAAATTATCACCCTTTCTAGATGGCGAAATGATTTTACGTTTACGTGGTCGATTAGAAAACGCTACTGTGATAACAGAGGAATCGAAGAATCCCGTAATACTCCCAAGGAATCACTACATTACCAATTTAATTGTCGACTATTACCACCGGAAATATAAACACGTACACCATGATACGGTTATAAACGAATTATTCAAAAAATACCACATACCAGGCTTACGCGCATTATTCCGTTCTATCCGACATCGTTGTCAAACGTGCAAAAACATGAAAGCAGAACCTAGTTGTCCTGAAATGGGCCCCCTGCCCTTGGCACGAGTATCAGCATTCGCCAGACCATTTTCGTATTCTGGAGTTGACTTCTTTGGCCCGTTTGTTGTCACTGTGGGCAGACGAAGCGAGAAACGATACGGAGCAGTTTTTACATGCCTAACAATACGCGCTGTTCACCTCGAACTGGTATACAGCTTGAATACTAGCTCATGTGTGATGGCAATTCGAAACTTTATTGCACGCAGGGGCTTGCCGATACAGATGTACAGCGACAACGGCACAAACTTAAAAGCAGCCGAAAAAGAATTGCGAGCAGCGCACCAAGAAATTGATTTTCACTCTATACAGAATGAATTCACCACACAACATATGAAATGGACGTTTATCCCACCAGCCACTCCACATATGGGCGGCGCATGGGAAACAATGGTTCGTTCAATAAAGAACGTACTATACCAAATCGTGTAACCAAATCAAAGGCTAAGCTATGAAAGATTATATAACTTATTTCTGGAAGTAGAGAGCATCATAAATTCCAGGCCACTAACGTACTTATCATTGGAAACAGCCGAACATGAAGCACTCACTCCCAACCATTTTTTGCTGGGTACCACCTCTGGGAATAAGCCACCTGGAAAATTCGTCGACAGCGATCAGTATCTAAGAAAGTCATGGCGCCAAAGTCAATTGTTAGCAGATATGTTCTGGAAGAGATGGGTTGCAGAGGTCTTACCAATCATGACAAAGCGGACTATCTGGTTTAAAAAGACTAAACCTGTTCAGATTGATGACGTTGTAATTATCGTGGATCCAAACTTGCCACGACACTCATGGCCTCGAGGCATTCTCACCAGAACTATTATGGGAAAAGATGGTTGCGTAGCGCGCTAGTGAAAACTACACAAGGATTATATCATCGACCTGCTGCCAAGCTCGCCGTTCTGGATGTCCACCGAGAAGAGTAGCGAATTTGAATTATGTTTGGTGTGCCCGGTCTGTGACCGTGATACCGGGGTGGAGAATGTTGCAAACCCGCTACAAGTTTATTTACTTACTTTATTGTAACCCTGATTATTTTGGTCTTGTGGTAACATTATTTAACTTTGATTTGTGCAATGTGGCAATAATGCCTCGCTCTATTCATTCTACCTATATACTTCTTTCCCACTTTCAAATTAACCGGCAAGAAGGAAAGACCAAAGTAAGCAGGATAAAAACTAACCTTTATATTTTATTTTATACACATGAATTACTACAAATTGTTTTATTGTTTTAGTTTTTTAAAGCTTCTCGAATAAATAAAATACAATTGTTTTGTATTGTTATAAACCGCACAATATTGTTTATCAGTCAGTGGGTGTTCGAATGCTAATAAAGTTGGTTTTATCAAAAACATTTAATATTATTGAATTGTGTTTTCTAAATTTTTAAAATAAATTTGGTATTTTGTATAAAACAATAGTTTTATTCTGGCATTTTAATATAAAATCCATCCATTTTATTATATTGGTTTGCTTTTTTCATTAAACTTGTTGGAAATAAAAAAATGAGATAAAAGGTTGACTTACTTGCTTCCCTGCGTAATTAAGATTATGTTAGTATAATATGTCGTTTTGTTGATGCAAGAAACTTATTTTAATGATTTTTAATCTTTAATTAAATAACATTTGACGATGCATAGGCAAATTACCAATCCCAGCTAGAAAAAATATATATATCATTGGATCCCAAAATTGACGGTATATGGTCCGGATATTATTTATACATTTGTTATGTATGCATACATATATTCTCATAGATGCACTTATCCATTAGTATGTATAAAACATGTATGAAATATATATGGAATCATATATCCTCAAATTTCAGATCCAATACTTTTTTAGCTAGGTTATTTAATATACATACTTCGAATGAGTATATGTTTTTAAACTTATGCTTTGAGTTGTCTCTTATAAACAAGCTTAATTATTTTCTTTGTTCTTAATTGTTCGTTCTAATTACGTATAACTTTTATCTTTAATTACATATGACTATTATTTTTAGATTTAGCTAAAATTTGTCCCGTTTTTTTCCCCAATTTTGTCTACAATAAATTTAAACAACAACGAAGTTATAAATGAATTATTATTGAATTAATGAAAATTCTAATTATTACGAATTTTTATTTTGAAAAACACAATACAATCAGACTAGCAGAACTTATCGGTATACCGATTTCAATTCCGTTACACCTCTCATCAGCGTTCGTAATTGGGAAAGAATATCAACTATTTTAGAAAGTTTTCAACAGAAATAAAATATGAGAATTATCATTCAGTTCTAACTCTCGCAGTGTACAGACGCGTTTTTTATAATCGTCGCAACTGGATACTAAAAATTATTTAAAGTTAAAATCACAAAAAAATAAAACAAAAACAAAACATTGATTAAAAAGTTATTATACTGGTTTTATTTTATTTTTTGCTTGCGTGTAATATACATATATATTTGCAAATACAAACTCATATAGTGAACACAAAAAAAGAGAACTCTAAATGAGTTCATCTTCTACCAACAACAACAATAATAAACCTAAAAGCAGTAAGAATGTGTATTTAACTTTGGTTCATGACGACGAAAATGAAAACCTGAATTCTACACAACACACAAATACTCGTGCGCGATCTTGCTCTCCAAACCTAAATATTGATCGAGAAGCAACAACAATTGCACCTATTAGCAAACTTGTCAGCTTAGCTGTACAATCAAACAAACAAATGATAAATACCCAGGTGACCAACGTGCACAAAATTAATAAAATTATAGAAAGTGAAAATACTGATAATAAAATTCAAACAGGTATGGATAGATACATTACCGTGCTGAAAAGGGGAAGAAGTCCCAAATCTGCTCAAATAGCGCCAACGGCAAAAGTTCCTAGAGATGGAAAAAATATTAAAAATTCCGAAAATCGTTTTGCGATTTTAACTGAACAAGGCCATGAAGACACAACAACAACAAGGTCGAGTAAACCACCACCCATATATTTAAGAGAACAGAATTCCAATTTGTTGGTTAAAAGCCTTATCTCATTAATTGGAGAAAATGAGTTCTACGTAACTCCAATTAAGCGCGGCAAAATCAACGAAACAAAAATTCATGTAACCAAAGAAAATCATTATCGAAAAATACCTTCCGAATTCGAGTCAAAAATAAACAATTTTACACATACAAACTAAAGAGTGCTAAAGGCCTAACAGTCGTTATAAAAGGTATAGACTCTAGTGTTGATCCTGAAGAGGTTAAGTCAGGCCTTGAAAATAGTGGCTTTAAAATAAAATATGTTTGAAACATTAAAAATAGGGAAAAAATCCCCCAACCTATTTTTAGAGTCGAGCTACTGCCAGGTGAAAGGAAAATAAAAAAAAATGAATCGCACCCTATCTACAATTTAAAGTACTTGTTGCATCGAAGAGTTACCGTTGAGCTACCACATAAAAGAGCTGGACCTGTTCAATGCCTGAACTGCCAAGAATTTGGCCACACTAAAGCATATTGTAAGTTGCCTACCGTTTGCGTCGTATGTGGTGAGTTACACAGTACCGCTAACTGCAACAAATTGAAAGGTGATCCCAAGGCAAAAAAATGTGGCAATTGCGGCGGAAACCACACTGCTAACTATAGGGGCTGCCCTCTATATTCGATTTTTAAGAGCTCGTCAAACAAAAAAACTAATGTTACTCCCGCTCAGCCTAAAACCCTTTATAATTACCCACAGCTACCTCAACCGTCTACTAGCCAGAATCAATATTCAAATGTTTTGAAGTCTAACACAACAATTGCCCAACAACAACCTTACGCACAATTTTCATACGCTAATATCTTAAAAAGTAACCAGACTACGGCGCAAAAAACTGCTCCAGCAAATGAAGATAAAGGTTCTAATTTTAGTCGAATTGAAGCCTCAATAGAGACCTTTTTTCAAACTGTAAATACTTTTACTCTGAACATGTCCTGTATGATGCAGGAAATGCTGAAAATGCAATCTACCTTGTTACAGGCAGTATTAAGCAAACCATGAACTTAAAAATCTGTTTTTGGAACGCAAACGGCATCTGCCAACATAAAAATGAAATAGAATATTTCCTATGGATATAATTTCTACGACACCAAGGACCCTCGAGGTAGAGCTTGTGGTGGCTCGGGAATTCTAATAAAATCGCGAATAAAACACTACTTATTACATGATTTTTGTGAAGAATATCTTCAAGCAACAAATATTTGTATTGAAAATTATTATCAAAAACTTGTAATATCATCTGTCTATTCCCACCAAATTTTCAATTACCGAGAGCCAATATATGGATTTTTATAACTTACTGGGCATCCGTTTTCTAGCAGCTGGTGACTACAATGCTAAACACACATTCTGGGGTTCACGTTTAATCACTCCAAAGGGTCGTGTGTTGTTTGACACAATCTCTAAAATGGGTTTGAATGCAGTTTCAAGTGGCCAGCCAACATATTGGCCAACAGATCGACAAAAAATTCCAGACGTTATCGACTTTAGAATAGTGAAAGGTGTGGCCAGCGAAATGATTAAAGCTGAAGCATCTCTGGATTTATCTTCAGATCACTCACCTACTATTGTCACTATATTCTCACACACCACTTCAACACCTACAGGTGATTTACCGATGATATCTGCACGTATTAACTGGTTGCAATACAAAAAATATTTGAGCGCCCATTGCTCGGAAAATATGCCAATGACAACACCTTCTGACATAGAAAATTCTATTAGGTTGCTTGAAGCACATGTTAAACAAGCTGCTCTTAGTGCTTCTTCCAATCAACCAAATCAACAAGTGAGATTAAACAATATTTTTTGTGTGGATATAGAAAGGCTTTTGACAGAAAAACGTAGAGCTCGACAAGAATGGCAACGTTACAGATCGCCCCAGCTAAAATTAAGGCTTAAGGAGTGTACCAAGCAACTTAGAAAAGTTTTACAAACACAAAAAACAGCTTCCCTCCAAAAATTTCTCCAAGAACTAGATGCAACACCTCAAACAGATTATTCGCTATAGCGTGCAGCCAGAGGACTTAAAATGCCAGTCATATGCAAACCTACGCTACGAGCTTCGAATGGTGACTGGGCAAGAACTGATGCTGAAAAAGGTGCTCTTTTTGTTAAGCACTTAGAAAAAGTATTTACACCGAATATTTCTACTGATATTGTTGAACTGCCACCAGTCATCTCTTTACCAGAAATACCGCTAAGATTTAACATTGTGGAGATTGATAAGGCCATTACTAGTCTTAATACCAAAAAAGCCCCAGTTGTCGACAAAATAAGCAACAAAATGCTTCAAAAACTGCCTTATATTGCAAAAAGAATTATACTATTTGAAAAGCTATATATGAGCAAGCTGATGCCTATAGTGACTAGAAGTGGATGCATTCCAGATCATCAAATCGGTTTTCGCAGACAACATAGCGCTATTGAACAAACTCACAGACTTGTGAATGTTATTAGAGACACTTTCGAAAAGAAGAAATATTGCTCTGCGCTCTTTATAGATGTTTCTCAAGCTTTCGATAAAGTATGGCACGAAGGTCTTATACACAAATTAACGCAAAATCTACCCGCAAACATTGTTAGGCTTTTAATAAGCTACCTAATGGAACGAAAATTTGTAGTTAGGGAAGGCAATTTTTTAAGCCCACCGCAGTCGATCGAAGCCGGAGTTCCCCAAGGCAGTATCTTCGGGCCATTACTTTATTATAAATATGCCTCTGACTTACCGTTAAGCAGTAACATTCATACATCAACATTTGCCGATGATACAGCTTTTCTAAGCGTTCACGAAAACCCTGTAGAAGCTTCCCTTAATTTACAAGGGTATATATCCAAATTGCAAAATTGGCTCAAACAATGGCGTATTAAAGTTAACGAGCAGAAATGTGTACACGTAACTTTTACGTTGCGCAAGGAAACATATAAATTAACACCGAGACCATACCGCAACACACTGTTGTCAAATATCTAGGCATTCATCTTGATCGTCGTTTAACATGGAAATCGCATATAGACGCAAAGTTAACACAAATGAAATTAAAAGCAGCCCAAATGAATTGGCTTATTGGAAGAAATTCTATACTAAGCCTAGACTGTAAACTACTTTTATACAACGTGATCCTGAAACCAATATGGTTCTATGGAATGCAGTTATGGGGCACTGCCTCAGCATCAAATGTCAAAAAAATTCAAAGGCGACAGAATAAAATTCTACGTACAATTACAGCAGCCCCCTGGTATGTCAGAAATCATCGAATTCATAAAGATCTAGATATTCCGTTGGTGAAGACAGTATTTTCAAAAAACACTAAAAAATATATAAAAAAAACTTGAGGTGCACCCAAATGTACTTGCACGCAATATTTTAAATTATAGAGGCCACACCCGGTTGAAAAGGAGGGATACTCTTTTTCTCAGCCGTACACGAGAGATGTAAAACAACATAAATTAACCGTTGAAACTAAAGAGAATTATCATAATTCCTTTTTATTCCATTTGACGTGTTGAAACAATTTTTGGTTAGTACGAAATTCCCCATTTCTGATTGCTCACTACATACTAATATTCAACAAACACTCATAGTCCGTTATACGCAAAGTAGACTACTTTGCAATTTTGACGTATTGTTGTTTTTCCTCTCTATAGTAGGGTAATTCACACCCATTTCATCGACTCTGACCCTAATATTTTTATATAATTATTACGAATAACTGCCTGTTTTTAGAAAAGGAAAACAAAATAGTGAGTGAGAATTTATATTGAAAACAAAAACAAATTTTCGTATTTTATTGTTGTTTTCAATATAAATTCTCACTCACAATTTTGTTTTCATTTTCTAAACACAGGCAGTAAATCTTTATGTATTAATATAGTTTAAATTATAAGTTTTTGTATGCTTGGAGTAATTTATTAGCTCTCAAGTACAATAGGCGGCCTGTTTATTTTTTTAACTAGGAAATTCAACCAAATTTTTGGGAATTGGGTTTTCCTTTCCGCTATTTCTGTGATAATACGTAACTCCGGGAAATACAGTTCAACTATTTTGGCTTGTTGTTCAATTGTGTACTGTTCCATTTTAAATTCCCGAAGTCTTCTTTACAAAATACTAAAAAAATTATAATAAAAAAGCTATGAGGAATTCAAATCCCTTCAGTTATTTTGAGCCACCCTGTATAATAACCGCTAATGCCCTACAATTCGCATTCGAGATGTGTATAAATGTTATATGTAATCACGTTCAACAGATCTAACAAGTAGTAAAAGCATTTAAAATGAATACTGACGAGGTTTCGTGGGTTCTACCGAAACCAAAGTTTGTTCTATTCAGCCGTGTAGTTGAAATCTAAGTGATGTTTTGATATTAAATTTTTCCTTTGTTGCTTACAATGTGTTAACAATATCTTTTTTTCTCGGATTATTACATTTCGAACTTTAGCCTATATAAAAAATCAACAATTAGCAATAGAAATTGTTGAAAATATTTCTTTGTACACAAATAGTTTTCATGTTAAACGTAATAATCTTTGCAGTTTTCAGAAAAAGAAGCAGAAACAGATTTATGTTTATATCTGATTTAGCTTGGCAAATATGTAAATTAAAAGATACATATGTAAGTATGTATGTTACTTGAATTCACGGACAAATGTCCTGAAGCCTATAGTGAAGAAACTTATGGAAAACAATGTATTTTTTATAGGTGACTTACCATAACACCATAGCAATAACCATAGAAACCAATTTAATTTTTAAATATTATTCATTTTAAGATCGGCATGTGTGTTATAATAGTCGAAGTTGTGTTTGGTTGGAATTGCATATATTTTGTTGTGTGGTATTTTTTATAGCGGCATATTTTTTGAAAGAATAATTTTGTATGTGTTTTTTCACATTTTTGTGTGGATTGCTAGTTTTCATTGACAAGAAATTTTTGCTAAACAATATATTACAGAGAATTTATTTTCATTTTGTGTGTGCCTAGTAAAAAATTTTACTATGCAGATATTTTTAGCGTGTAAGCTACTTAATATTTTATTTGGTTTGCAAGTATAACATTTTTTTAAGAATACTTTTTCTGAAAAGCGACGATAACTAGTCGACACCATGAGTTCCTTGAAACTTCAAAAGAGGCTGGCAGCCTCTGTCATGCGATGTGTTAAAAAGAAGGTTTGCTTGGATCCCAATGAAATCAATGAAATTGCAAATACCAACTCCCGCCAAAACATTCGCAAATTGATTAAGGATGGTTTCTTCTGGAAAATTTAAACGGTGCGATTAGTGTCTTAAACATCTTCGTCGTAAATTTTCGCAATTCGCCCTTTTATTTACTTAAAAATTTATTACGGAAAATGCAGCAACATAGGATATTTTTTAAATTTCAATTATAAAATGTATGTTGATAAAAAATTAAATTATTCTTTAAATATTATATAAATTATATGAATCTATGTATATCCATTACATACTTAAACTACGTTCACATTTATCCAATATTTGTCGAAAAAACCGTAACCAAGAAAGAAAATAATAATATATTTCTAAAATTTTACATTTATTTGAGCATGTACTCAAGTATTTATGTTTTTAAATTTTATTTATTTGTTGCGGGTTAGTATAGGTGTAGAAAAGTAAATACATTCATAATGAAAAATTATTTGTTGTGTATGTTTGAAAAGTTTTGAAAGACTATTTTATGCTTTGTAATTCACAAATCTGTTTGTGAGTTTATGTATAAATAGATGAGCTTTGAAACTTTTTAAACATAAAGGGTAAAACATCTACTGATAGTGTGGCAACCAACGAAATATATATTTAGATATTGCTAACCCGCAACAAATAAATAAAATTTAAAAATAATTTAAGTATTAATTAATAAATTAAGCTAATTAGGCCTTGAAATATGTAAATAAAATTTCTTTAATTTACAATTTTCCCGACGTTTCGTAGATTGTTTGTCTACTTCTTCAGGAAAATTTTGGCCAAAAGAAACCAGAAAATTAAAAATATTTTATTTCTTTTAATTCCAATATTTTTTCGCATATTTTTAAAAACTATATAAAAATCCTTTTTTGTATAATAATTAATTATATTTTGAAATATAAAAACCAAGTTAGATGACACTATCCCTAAGCAAAACTATTTCTTACGTTTTTTGGATAAATATTTAATAAATGTGAACTTAGCTTTACATTTAGAAAAGATAATGTTGAAACGAAACAATAGTTGAAAATGCAATCGATCGAAATCTGTCAAATGTAAGTCTATTTGAAAAAACGATTTACGTTTCCAATCGATCGATTTCTATTACATACCTGATTGTATCGCTGCTATCCTTTCATTACCTATTAAATACTGCGCCTCCAAACTTTGTGTACGTAGCAGGGAGTGTGACTACAGTTCAAGATCGAAAATAATAATTTATTTTTTTTAGATCTAAAGAATATACGCCATCCTATCTATAGTCCATATACTATATCTATTTCAGATGTATGCTTAGTAAAAAATATTAATAAGTATTTTTATACTTAAATATTTAAGTATATATGTACATGTATGATAAGATTATAAATTTTTTGTGTAGTGGTTTGTACTGCGTAATTTAGGGAAGTTTATGCACAAGTGGTTACCCTTAGTAACACATATTTTATTTAAACTTGATATGAATATGTTGCGTATGGTCTTATCTTTAATCGTACGCATTTATAGGTGTTTGACGTCCAATACACAAAGAGTACTTAAAACGATACTTTTATCATTCTCTGATTCTGAGTAATCTGTAAAACTTTTACCAAAATCAATAATTTTATCAGCAAGTACAATAGTTTTATCTATATTCCTTAATTTAACTTTCAAGTTTATTTTTGGTAGTGCCTATATAGAAATAAGGCATATGTAATGTAATTAAATTTTAATTAATATTACTACCACAGAAATTGTAATAAGTTAAGATGTGTTTACATTCGAATACAAAATATTCAGACTTTGTAGAATCACAATATTATAAAATTCTTTTTGTGTAAAAGAAATAAAAAAAAGAATAAAAGGCTGTTGCAGTTATTTTTGAAGTTTTCGCGGATAATATTAATAAAATCAAAGCTTTTGCTAGTTTTGCGGTACGAAATAGCTGGTGGTTGCAATTCTACAATATTTATAAAAACAACATAAAAATTTCTGAAGTTTATTTTGTTTGTTTTTGTAATTATTGTATAAAAATTATGCCACCTTCAATTTATACTATTAAGGCAGCCAATGTTTACTTTAAAATACATCTCTGATATTATAAGTTTCCAAAATTGTTTAGAAAATAATCATTTACCAAACGCTAGTAAGATTTTGTATCCATATTATCTTTTACTCAAACATTTTTCATTTACATGATAATACATGTATTACCACAACCAAAAACAAACTGAAAAATAGTATTACGAAACATAAATTTGATAATAAGTATAGGGTTCAATTTGAAGTGCTAACTTAAAAATAGGGCGATACAGTTATAGGGGTTTAAAAACTGTTTATTATATAAGGTTTTCCGATATCATTTTGAAGTGACGTTTCGGCCATTTGTAATATGTCATGGATGGTGCCATCGTTAATCTGTAACACATCTGTATGTAAAAAATGTGGTGTTTCAGGAACAAGTTGCTTGATTTCATTAGAATCAGGGCTTAAAAAACCAATATATTTACTAAAAAATAGACCTCATATTTCATAAATTTTTGTGAAAACTAAAAAAATATTTAGCTGATATCAAATATATTTACAGTTTTCAAAAAAAATATTTTATACTTGCAAACTAAATAATATATTAAAAGCACATACAAGAAAAATAAATTCTCTGTAATATATTGAGCATCAAAAATTGCCTGTCATTGAAAAATAGGCTGCCTTCCTAAACGCATTTTGCTTTTCAGTGAAACAGTGTCACGTATTCCCAATAGCAACTGCGTAAACTCTGACAAAGTATGGCATTCCTAAACTCATCTGTTTGGCATCTGAGATGCAAATAAACGCAACTAGCGCACTATAAAAATTGTCTATGCTTTTTATAAACAATGGTGGAAAAAGATAGGTGCTAGATGATTTCGTTTTAAAACAAAAAAGCTAATAATTATGTTGCTCCTGGAGAGTTTTCCATTGCATAAATCCAAAAAAGTTTTAAAAATAATTTCTCTCGGTGACATTGTAATTTTAATTATGCAAAGCAAAGAAGTGTTTCTAAACGTCAACAGAGTTGAAAAGTTTACAATGATAATGCGATTGATTTGCAGAGCTGTAAAATAAAATTGCTTGATTTAAACACTGCTTTGACGTTGCATAAAGACTTTTAGGAAGAGCCATAGCTATCCACACAAAAATGTAAAAAACGCATTCATAAAGTTATTCTCTCAAAAAATATACCGTAATCAAAAATACCACACAACTAAAGGTAAGTTATCACATTACTATTTTGTATGATCTACAGTATTGGCTTGATATTCGAATCATATAATATTTTTCATATTGCATTGTTCCCATAAATCTAAGTACTTGTATAACATTCCAAAATAAATATATATTTTTTTTTTATAAATTTTATTATTTATTGAATCTTCAATTATAAATTAAATTATCAATAAGTTTTTCAAATCTTAAATCTAAAAAATATTAAATATAAGTTTAGCCAATTCTAAACAAAATTTTTAATTTCAACAATTAATTTATGTTGTTTTACATCTCTCGTGTACGGCTGAGAAAAAGAGTATCCCTCCTTTTCAGCCGGGTGTGGCCTCTACAATTTAAAATATTGCGTGCAAGTACGTTTGGGTGCACCTCAAGTTTTTTTATATATTTTTTAGTGTTTTTTGAAAATACTGTCTTCACCAACGGAATATCTAGATCTTTATGAATTCGATGATTTCTGACATACCAGGGGGCTGCTGTAATTGTACGTAGAATTTTATTCTGTCGCCTTTGAATTTTTTCGACATTTGATGCTGAGGCAGTGCCCCATAACTGGATTCCATAGAACCATATTGGTTTTAGGATCACGTTGTATAAAAGTAGTTTACAGTCTAGGCTTAGTATAGAATTTCTTCCAATAAGCCAATTCATTTGGGCTGCTTTTAATTTCATTTGTATTAACTTTGCGTCTATATGCGATTTCCATGTTAAACGACGATCAAGATGAACGCCTAGATATTTGACAACAGTGTGTTGCGGTATGGTCTCGCTGTTAATTTTTATAGGCGGGCATGTTTCCTTGCGCAACGTAAAAGTTACGTGCACACATTTCTGCTCGTTAACTTTAATACGCCATTGTTTGAGCCAATTTTGCAATTTGGATGTATACCCTTGTAAATTAAGGGAAGCTTCTACAGGGTTTTCGTGAACGCTTAGAAAAGCTGTATCATCGGCAAATGTTGATGTATGAATGTTACTGCTTAACGGTAAGTCAGAGGCATATATATAATAAAGTAATGGCCCGAAGATACTGCCTTGGGGAACTCCGGCTTCGATCGACTGCGGTGGGCTTAAAAAATTGCCTTCCCTAACTACAAATTTTCGTTCCATTAGGTAGCTTATTAAAAGCCTAACAATGTTTGCGGGTAGATTTTGCGTTAATTTGTGTATAAGACCTTCGTGCCATACTTTATCGAAAGCTTGAGAAACATCTATAAAGAGCGCAGAGCAATATTTCTTCTTTTCGAAAGTGTCTCTAATAACATTCACAAGTCTGTGAGTTTGTTCAATAGCGCTATGTTGTCTGCGAAAACCGATTTGATGATCTGGAATGCATCCACTTCTAGTCACTATAGGCATCAGCTTGCTCATATACAGCTTTTCAAATAGTATAATTCTTTTTGCAATATAAGGCAGTTTTTGAAGCATTTTGTTGCTTATTTTGTCGACAACTGGGGCTTTTTTGGTATTAAGACTAGTAATGGCCTTTTCAATCTCCACAATGTTAAATCTTAGCGGTATTTCTGGTAAAGAGATGACTGGTGGCAGTTCAACAATATCAGTAGAAATATTCGGTGTAAATACTTTTTCTAAGTGCTTAACAAAAAGAGCACCTTTTTCAGCATCAGTTCTTGCCCAGTCACCATTCGAAGCTCGTAGCGTAGGTTTGCATATGACTGGAATTTTAAGTCCTCTGGCTGCACGCTATAGCGAATAATCTGTTTGAGGTGTTGCATCTAGTTCTTGGAGAAATTTTTGGAGGGAAGCTGTTTTTTGTGTTTGTAAAACTTTTCTAAGTTGCTTGGTACACTCCTTAAGCCTTAATTTTAGCTGGGGCGATCTGTAACGTTGCCATTCTTGTCGAGCTCTACGTTTTTCTGTCAAAAGCCTTTCTATATCCACACAAAAAATATTGTTTAATCTCACTTGTTGATTTGGTTGATTGGAAGAAGCACTAAGAGCAGCTTGTTTAACATGTGCTTCAAGCAACCTAATAGAATTTTCTATGTCAGTAGGTGTTCCCAACAGCATATTTTCCGTGCAATGAGCACTCAATTATTTTTTGTATTTCAGCCAGTTAATACGTGCAGATGTCAGCGGTAAATCGCATGTTGATGTTGCAGTTGTGTGTGAGTAAATAGTGATAATAGTAGGCGAGTGATCTGAAGATAAATCCAATGATGCTTCAACTTCAATCATTTCGCTGGGCACACCTTTCATAACTCCAAAGTCGATAATATCAGGAATTTTTTGTCGATCCGTTGGCCAATATGTTGGCTGACCACTTGAAACTACATTCAAACCCATTTTTGAAATTGTGTCAAACAAAACACGACCCTTGGGACTGATTAAACGTGAACCCCAAAATGTGTGATTAGCATTGTAGTCGCCAGCTGCTAGAAAACGGGACCCCAGTGTTGTATAAAATGCGGTATATTGACTCTCTGAAATTGAAAACCTGGGAGCAGAATAAACAGATGATATCACAAGTTTTTGATAAAAATTTTCAATGCAGATGTTTGTTGCTTGAAGATAATCTTCATAAAATTCATTTAACAGGTAGTGTTTTATTCGCGGATCCTTGGTGTCGTAGCAATTATATCCACTAATTCTAAAATAACTTCGAGACGTCAAATGAGTTTCTGAGATAAGCATAACATCGATTTGTTTATCCAGAAGGAAATATTCTATTTCATTTTTATGTTGGCAGATGCCGTTTGCGTTCCAAAAACATATTTTCAAGTTCATGGTTTGCTTAATACAGCCTGCAACAAAGTATACTGCATTTTCAACATTTCCTGCATCATACAGGACATGTTGAGAGTAAAAGTATTTACTGTTTGTATTAAGCTCTCAATTGAGGCTTCACTACGGCTAAAATTAGACCCTGATGCTTCGTTTACTGGTACCGGTTTTTGCGCTGTATTGTGGTTACTTTTTAAAATGTTAGCGTATGAAAATTTATTATTAGGTTGTTGCCGAGCAATAGTCGCGTTTGATTTCAATACGTTTGAATATTGTTGCTGACTGGTAGACGGTTGAGGTAACTGAGGGTAGCTTAAAAGTTTGATAGGCTGAGCGAGGATAATATTTTCTTTTTTGTGCGAGGAGCGTTTAAAAAACGAGTAAAGAGGGCAGCCTCTATAGTTGGCAGTGTGATTTCCTCCGCAATTGCCACATTTTTTCGCCTTGGGATCACCTTTTGTTTTGTCACAGTTAGCGGTACTGTATAGCTCACCACATACAACGCAGACTGTAGGCAACTTGCAATAAGTTTTCGTGTGCCCAAATTCTTGGCAGTTCAGGCATTGGATAGGTCCAGCTCTTTTATGTGGCTGCTCAACGGTAACTCTCCGGTGCAACAAATACTTTAGATCATAAATTGGATGGTATTAATTTTTTTTTATATTTATGTCACCTGGCTGTAACTCGACTCTAAATATTGGTTGGGGGATTTTTTCTCTATTTTTGTTGTTATAAACATTTTTCACCTTGAATCCACTATTTTCAAGGCCAGACTTGGCCTCTTCTGGATCCACGCTGGAATCTATACCTTTTATTACAACGGTTAGACCTTTAGCACTCTTAAGCTGATATGTATAAAAAATTTTATTTTTAGTCTCAAAGTCTGAGACTATTTTTCTGTAATTATTTTCTTTAGATACCTGAATTTTTGTTTCATTAATTTTCCTACGCTTGATTGGAGTTACGTAAAACTCATTTTCTCCAATTAACGAGATTAGGCTTTTTACCAGAAAGCTGGAGTTCTGTTCTCTTAAATAAATCGGTGGTGGTTTACTCAAACTTGTATTAGTTGTGTCTTCATCACCTTGTTCAGTTAAAATCGCGAAACGATTTTCGGAATTTTTTATATTTTTCCCATCTTTGGGAACTTTTGCCGTTGACGCAATTTGAGCAGATTTGGGACTTCTTCCCCTTTTTAACACAGTTATGTATCTATCCATACCTGTTTGAATTTTATTATCACTATTTTCACTTACTTTATCCATAATTTTATTCATTTTGTGCACGTTGGTCACCTGGGTATTTATTGTTTTGTTTGTTTGCTGACAAGTTTGCTAATAGGTGCAATTGTTGTTGCTTCTTGATCACTATTTAACATGTACGGAGAGCATGATCGCGCACGAATAGTTGTGTTTTGTGTAGAATTCAGGTTTGTGCTTAATTCAATTTTTTTATTGTCGTCATCAGCAACAAAAATTAAATAAGCATTTCTACTGCTTGTGGGTTTATTGTTGTTGTTGTTGCCAGAAGATGAACTCATTTAGAGTTCTCTTGTTTTTTTTCACTTATAAGAGTTTGTGTATGCAAATATTTATGTATACACAAGCAAAAAAAATAAAATAAAACCAGTATAATAACTGTTTAATAAATGTTTTGTTTTTGTATTTTTTGTGACTTTAAATTTTTGATAATTTTAATATTCAGTTTCGACGATTATAAAACTCGTCTGTACACTGCGAGAGTTGAAACTGACTGACTTTTACGGAAAGCACAAAACAAACATCAAAAATTTAAGTTCGTATTCTTTGCCCTCAAAAAGCATTAAATCGAATTGTTCGTGCAGACTTTTACGGAAAGCACAAAACAAACATCAAAAATTTAAGTTCGTATTCTTTGCCCTCAAAAAGCATTAAATAGAATTGTTCGTGCAGACTTTTACGGAAAGCACAAAACAAACATCAAAAATTTAAGTTCGTATTCTTTGCCCTCAAAAAGCATTAAATCGAATTGTTCGTGCAGACTTTTACGGAAAGCACAAAACAAACATCAAAAATTTAAGTTCCTATTCTTTGCCCTCAAAAAGCATTAAATCGAATTGTTCGTGCAGACTTTAACGGAAAGCACAAAACAAACATCAAAAATTTAAGTTCGTATTCTGTGCCCTCAAAAAGCATTAAATCAAATTGTTCGTGCAGACTTTTACGGAAAGCACAAAACAAACATCAAAAATTTAAGTTCGTATACTTTGCCCAAAATAAATATTATCTTTAACTCTTTTCTTTTTTGTGGTTGTCCATACTCAGCACAATTTCAGCTCAGATTGTCGCAATTTAAAAATTGCTTGCATTCACACTATCGGTACATGCATTTGCGACGAAAATTGGTACATTGCGCCGATAGTGGGATGTTAGCTTTACACGCTAGAAATATCTGCATAGTAAAATTTTTGATAACACACAAAATGAAAATAAATTCTCTGTAATACATATACGTATTATTTAGAAAAAATTCCTTGTAAATAAAAAATAGCTATCCGCACAAAAATGCAAAAAAACCACATACACAAAATTATTCTTTCAAAAATTATGCCGCTATAAAAAATACTAAAGAAACACAATTAATGTTTTTATAAAAAAGTTTAATTACCAAAAAATATGTTGCTTTTACAAAATTACAAATAATAATAATTATATACATATTTAAAAATGATTTTTTCTCAAAGTAAAAATCAAAGCTTCTGTGATTAAAAATTTATCACTATTTATAAAGTAAGAAATAAAATTTAAACAAGTAGAATCCCTACAAGTACACCCTTCCAGTTTCAGCACTCGCTGAAACGAACTTGCTTGATTGTATATTTGTTCTTTTTTTTAATACTCTTTTTGTAGTATCCAAGGATTTAGCGTCTTGAGGATTTGTTAAAATTCTTGCATGTTTAATACGATAAGCCGATACGACTTTATCGGTGTTATTAATTTTTATAGTACATGTTTTGTCACTTCGGCTTATGACAAGATAAGGTCTGCTATACGGCTGCTGTAAGGGTTTAATGACAGCATCATTTCTTAAAAATACATGTGAACATGTTTTAAGATTTTGAGGAATAAATATAGGCTTAGTACCATGTCTTTTAACATCCGGTGCATTAAGGTTATTCATATGCTCACAAAAATTTGACACCTATTCGTTGCTAGCATTATATGACATCTCTGCAAAAAATTGGCCTGGAATTTTTAAACTAGTTCCAAAAGTTAGTTCAGCTGGTGAGTATCCAACATCTGGATTAATGGAACATCGTAGACCAAGCAAAACCAATGGTAGTACTTCTACCCACTTTGTATCAGTATAGTATTTAATTGCATTTTCATAAATTGATGCCATCTATCAATCTGCCCATTAGCCTGTGGCAAACTCTCGAAATAAAGACGCCTCAAATTGTATCCCTTGATCCGTGATTATTTGATATGGAACTCCAAATCTAGAAACCCATCCAAAGAGAAATGCACTTGCTACGGTTGAAGCTTTTATGTCTTCAATAGGTATTGCCTCAGTCCTGTTAAACAATATTGAAATCCTTTTGAAACTGGCAAAGGTCCGACAATATCAATGCTTATGAACTGAAAACGATCCTCAGAAAAAGGAAATTTTCCAATTTCTGTCTTAGTGTGTCTAGCAATTTTAGATTTTTAGCAAATCACACATTTTTAGCCCAAGATGATACATATGCCTTTATAGATGGCCATACAAACCGTCGACTTACTAATTTTACTGACGATTTAGATCCAGGATGAGATAAATTGTGCACAGTATTAAAAACCTCATGGCGAATTTTTTTATTAACAACTGGTCGCAAAATATTGTTGTGCAATCACAATATAGTGTCAACTTTGAACCTGGTATTTTAAATTTTTTTAAAACCAAACTATGATCTGAAGATGAAAGCAAACGCTGTATTTCCTCATCATGATGCTGATCAGCAGCTAAATCCTCATAGTTGATTATTGATGGCATTTCAATTGTTTCAATCCTTGATAAAACATCCGCAGTTACGTTCTCTCGGCCTTTTACATATTCTAACTGCGTAGTATGGTGGCCTATAAAATCCAATTGACGTAGTTGTCTAAGTGAGGATTTTCGGGGCGCTGTGAAAACGCAAATGTCAAAGGCTTATGATCAGTATATATAATAAAGTTTTGGCCTTCTAGAAAATACTGAAAATGATTTAAGCTAGAATATGCTGCTTGTAATTCGCGGTCATAACTACTGTAACGGCGTTTAGTTTCTGAAAACTTTTTTGAATAAAATCCTAATGGAACCGTTTACGAACTGTTGGAGTACTCCACCCATTCCAAAGTCGGAAGAATCAACATAAAGGAAAAGTACAGCATATTTAACAGGATATGTCAGCAAGCAAGCATTTGTTAATTGACTCTTACATGCCTCAAACGTATTTTTTATTTCACTGGTCTATATGATCTTGCGTTTGTCTTTTTTCTTCCGGCCTTTTCTTAGATTATGAGGAACTACTTGAGCTTCAGCAGCCTTCGGAATAAAACGTCGATAAAAATTGATCATACCCAAGAACCGACTTAGTTCGTAAACCGTTTCTGGAGGCTTGTAGTTTTTAATTGCCTCGACACGTTGAGGGCTAGGAGATATTCCATTTGGAGTAACTAAATATCCAAGAAAATTAAATTCAGACTTACTAAATTCACATTTGCTGACATTAATAGTTAAACCATAAGTGTTCTTTCAAATCTTTTGAAGCAATCAGCATATTATCGATATATGCATAACAAAAGTCAAGTACATTTACAACTTCATTAATGAAGCGTTGAAAAGTTTGCGCAGCGTTACATAATCCAAAAGTCGTTCGAGTGAAATCAAAAAGACCTAGCGATGTTTTAATTGCAGTTTTTGGAATGTCATGCTCTTCTACGGGAATTTTAAAATAGCGCTTAACCATAACTATTTTTGAAAATATAGTCTTACCATGAAGATTGTAGGCGAAGTCGTGAATGTGAGAGACCGGGTATCTATCTGGAACAGTGGCTTTGTTTAAAGACCTGTAGTCGCCGCATGGCCTCCATTTGCCATCAGCTTTTGCGACCAAATAAAGAGGGCTAGAACAACTGCTTTTTGATGGCCGGCAAACTCCCAACTGCATCATGTATACAAACTCTTCTTACAATCTCTACTTTTTCTGGCGACAATCTTTTTGGTTTACAATGAACCGGTGGACCTTTGGTTTCTATGTTATGAGTTACTGAATGTTTCACCACTGGCAATTTGTATGAAGAGTTTGTAATATCCTTGAAGGAGATTCTGAAGCAACAGAACTACATTTAAGTGAGCTGATTATATTTTTTTTAACAACTAAACCACTTGTAGATAGTCGAGTATTTTTGTCAACAAGACTCTGATTTTTAACGTCAACAAGCAATTCATAATGCTCAAGAAAATCAAAACCTATTATTGCTTATGGAACATCTGCGATAATAAATGTCCAGACAAAATTTCGTCTTAAACCAATATTTAAACGGAGAACTTTCTCACCATAAGTGTTTATGAGAGTTTTGTTAGCAGCAGTTCTTAGTTTTCCGAATGATGAGAGCATGGTGGACGGTATTTAGTGGCTCTTGAGCCAAAATTGAAATGCTGCTCCTACTTCTGGTACGAATACGGCTCCTCATACGAGACGTTTCTGTGGAGTTACTAATTGGTCATAGTGATGAATAATCTGAAGGCCCAACCATAAAATCCATAAGCTAGCTTAAGCCAGCTTAATCAACTGTACGCATTAATGTAAAACGATTGCGTCCAACTTGCTTAAACAAAGTGCCAAACTGAACGCATATTCCGTACGGAGCCGGCTTTTCTATAAATACATACATATATATGTATATATGTGTTTACGTAAAAATAAATTAATTTTGAAAATTGAAAAAGAAGACGAAATAGTTTACATATTAAATTTAATAGAAAATGTGGAAAATAAGAAGTGTCTGTACACGAAACTGACATTTCATATATTTTATTTAACATATTTTATTTCCACTGATGTATATTTTAGTACTTTTGCCCTTAAATAAAATAAAATACTGCAAAGTACATAATTTCGGTTGTAACTTTTCTTATAATTATTGAAAATAATAATATACGTATATTTTAGCATATTTTTTTAATTACAATCGTTTTATATACATTTGTGTAAAAGGCTCAATTTATTAAGGGAAAATAAGATGATAAAAATTGTTCGAAAAATTATTTATGCTACATATGTGTGCAACTATGACTAAAATTTTAAGTCGCATAAGTACATTATAGCCACCTAAAATAAAAGTCTCTGCGATTTTGCTTAAGCATTTGGCAACCTTTTCGTTCAATTTTGACATTAGCTTAATCCAGCTTATGCATATTATGGTTGGGCCTTAATTGTTCATTGATTTTATCAGCTATTACTGCAAGTTTATCTAAACTATCAGAGCTTATAAATAATACAGCTTTCACAGTTGATGGTAAACGTTGGAACGACAAAGATTTCAGCATATCATCAAACATCTTTCCGCAAGATAACTGTTTGATTTCACGTAACAATGTAGATGGACGTTTATCTCCTAATTGCACATTATCCAATAACTTTTGCAACCTCTTTTCCTCAGAATCTTGAAATTCAGGAAGTAATGCTGGCTTAAGCGTTTCATACATGTTTTCTCTTGGGGGATTTGCGATTATGTGACTTACGGCATTAAGAATATCAGTATCCACGGAGCCAACAAGCGAATGTTATTTCGTGGCGTCTTGTGAAATTCTTGGATTAAAAAATGCACTTTCAATTTTGACTAAACCATAATTTTGGATTTGTCTTCCAAAATGGTGAAATTTTTATTGCTACACGAGAAATTCCAGCCTGTGGAGGATAACACTGGTGATAGAAATTCTTCGTCTCTTGTAGACATTGCAAAAACTGACTTATAAAAAAGTTTAATTAACAAAAAAAGCAACATAGCTTTTACAAAATTACAAATAATAAATAATTATAATAATTATATACTGCCTGGTCCATGATGTCGACCGCTATCGCTCGCTTGCTTTTGTGACGACAAACAGCTGATTTGCGCCCACTAAGAGTTTTCAGCACGACAACGTAAGCATTCTTGTACAAATTTGCGCCCCACTAAGAAATATTGTACGACAACAACTGTCAAAATCAGTCACTTGCTTTTTGGTTGTCGACTGAGAAATTAATTTGACAAAATATATAAAAAATTGGTTATTTTATAAATAATTTTAGAAATTTCATGATGGAAAATTGATATGTTGGTATTCATGTACATATGTATATAAATATGTATATTGATAAAAATATTCTTGTACAGCTAATAATTATTTATTACCAACAACATTTTTCAGCCTTAAAAAGGCAAATCTGAAGCAGATGCAGGTTGTAGTTCAATTTGTAAAATATACACAATATCAAAAAATTATTTTGCTATTAGTTATTTTTCACAAAATTGATTTATTGAAAACATATTTTTTGTGTTTACATTTGAAGCAAGGCATATTCAAGAGGTGAGCTGACTAGCACAGCTGACTCAGATAGCTTTAGATCAAATTTGCATACTAAGTGATACAGTTTTACAACATAAACAAATAATTGTTACAGTTTGTAAAGCACTTTTAGGAAATTGTTAAATTTATTTGATTGTTTCAATAAAAAATATTATACCAACAATATACTAGTTGTTTTTTGTTTGTTGTTCTTGTTATCGAAGTGTGCATACCTGGTAGTTGTGCCACGTTCAAATGGCCATATTTATGGCTCAACTAACATGGAATATTTGATGTGGCAATATAGTCATTTGACAATGATTACGTTAAACACGTAAAGCCAGACGACCGGCAAGTCGATATTTAGTGGGGCGCTTAAGCGATCGATAGACTTGCTGTCGCTCGCTTAAGTTGTCGATCGACATCGTGGACCAGGCAGATATTTAAAAAATGATTTTTTTTTATCAAAGTAAAAATCAAAGCTTCTGTGATTAAAAATTTGTCAATATTTATAAAGTAATTTAAACTAATAGAATCCCTACAATACCAAACAACAAAATATATGCCATTCCAACCAAACACAACTTCGTCTATTGTGACAAACATGGCAATCTTAAAATGAGTAAAATTTTTCTCTTTGCATCAACAAATATTCTTGGATTCAAGAAAAAAATATTTCTAACCGACAAAAAAAATATGTGTTGAAAATAGCAGATTCCAAGAATGGATCATATATTCTCATTTTCTAAAAAACTAATTTTAAACCCTAAAAAATATATGTACATATTTTTCCACATATTTCTAAGCTCCGACTGAATGAATACGAATATGTATGTAGATAGTCTTGGAAATTTGACAGAAGGTCTTCCGGACTAATGCCAGCGACTCCTGATTCAGGATCCGACTCACTTTCCTCCTATGTTCTTTCAGCAGAATCAGCGAGATCTAAAAAAATTTATAGAAATATTTATGAATTCTGAAAATTAAAACAAACTGAATTGTTGAACCGAGCAATTCGATATTAAAATGCATTATCATTTTATTTGCAGTAAGTCTATTAAATTCAAAAACAAAAGATGATGCTATTGAATATGATTTGGTGCCTCCTGATGGTGGTTGGGGATGGCTAGTATTGGCTGGATCGATGTTGGTTAATATTTTAATACCTGGTACTATAAAAAGCTTTGGTGTATTGTTTGTTGAATTTTTGGATGCATTTAAATCATCTCAAACAGCAGCTGCATGGATTCCAGCATTATGCTATTTTTTGTATAGCTCATTGGGTAAGGAACTGGAAATATGTAGATTAAATATATGAAATATGTACCAATGACAAAAGTAAATAACTTGTATCTCTCATTATAATTATTTTCCAGGCCCTGTTTCTAGCATTCTATCAGTAAAATATTCTTTCAGAACAGTAACAATAATGGGAGGTGCATCTGCTGCGGCTGGTATGATTATATCATTTTGGGCATCTTCAGTGGAATATTTATATATAAGGTAATAATCGTAGTTTGAAAATAAAAAGTATATTATATATATGTTTACCATTAGTTATGGAGTTTTGGTTGGCATTGGTGCTGGACTGTCATTTCCTCCAACAGTGTATATTGTAACCTCATACTTTGTTAAACTACGTGGTCTTGCTAACGGACTTTGCATATCGGGAAGTGCCTTAGGCTCTATCATTTTACCACCAATTTTAAGATGGTTATTAGAAACATACGGATACAGGTAAAATTCCAAATAAGTTGAAGATAAAGTTTCTGTGTTTTAATGTTATATATTCTTTTAGAGGTTCCATTCTGATAATGGGCGGAATAACTCTGAACGTCTTTGTAGCTGCCATATTTTATGAACCAGTTGAACAACACATGGTTCGCGTACCCAGAGATAAAAAAATTTTGGATGATATCGAAGAAGAGGATATAGGAATAGTTCTTAAGTTTGAAACTGTAAATGAGACGAGTGGAGAGGCAGACTCAATGCACAATGATAACGTAGTTAGTAAGAAAGTATTACATAATAACTCATCGCCAACGAACTCACCAGATATGCATAGTTATAATTTGGTGGGGAACGATCCACAATTTGTAAGAAGTGCCTCTGCAGCGGTTGTTCAAAACTATGGGAAAGCTCAAGAAGAATTTAATAGTTCATCATCGTCACGTATACGAAAAATAAGTACACCTGTTCGACTACCACAAAGAAATCAAACATTTACACCAGGCCAATTAAATTCACAATCTTCACTATATGCTGTACCGGAAGCTGGGCGTTCCAGTCACAAACTTGAACGTCTTCATGCTTTGCGCAATAATTCTAAAAATCGACTCTCTCGTCGATCACCATCAACAAGTAGTTTTCAATATATAAGCACGCCATACCACGGCAGTACACTTTCATTTCAACCGAAGGAATTTTCCTCACATCTCTCTTTAAGATCCGTTGCGAGTGGGTCTGGCGTAAATGCGAGCACTGGCGTCAGTTGCAGCGGAATCGTAAATAGTACTGCAAATGTGGAACAGGAGCCAGAGAACAGTCAGCGCACAAAGTTCTTCGACCTCAGTCTCTTGAAGGATCCTACATATCTTGTAATAATGATATCGAACTCTACAAACGCAATCGGATACACAAATTTCATAATTCTTCTCCCGGCTTATGGAATAACATTGGGATTTAGCAAATCTTTAGCTGCTTATTTAATTTCAATTGTTTCGACAACAGATCTTATTGGTCGTATAGGTGGTTCAGCATTATCTGATTTGGGTTTTATTCCAAAGACATGGTATTTCATAGGTGGCTTAGCAATTTCAGGTATAAGTTTAGCACTGTTGCCATTTTCAACTTCTTATAAAATGGTTAGTTTTTGGTGTGCAGTTTTCGGACTAGCGTCTGGAGTGTATGTGGGTATTACAGCAGTTATAATGGCTGATATGCTGGGAACAGAACGACTCACATCATCGTATGGGATAAGCTTATTCGTAAATGGCATTTTACAATTAGTTGGCCCACCTTTGTGTGGTCTCTGGTTCGAAAAAGTTCAAACTTACAATCCCCTTTTTCATACTCTCGGTCTTACACTTCTTGCTGGTGCCAGCCTTTGGGGCTTTATGCCATTTATCAATAAGCGCAAATTAAAAGAAGAAAATGTTGAAGATGACTTGCAATAAATTTCTAAACTATTTTGCTAGGTTTTACTGCCACGAAACAGTACCAGAGCAACGTAATTTATTTTTTTATATATGTACATATATACATAAGTATATACAATGTCATAAAAAAGGACTATAAGAAATTTCTCGGGGTTTTCCTCTTGCCTAAAATATTTATATACATACATTCATTTATATTTTTACACATCGCAATTAATCAACAATACCCCTTGCAAAATTGTCAGTAGAGGCAAAAAAAATTGTATATACTACTATTTTTTTTTTTGCTGAAAAAGTAGAGAAAATTATGTAAAATTTTTTCAGTGGGTAGATATGACCACTATACATCGATTTCTTGCAAAAATTTTATTTTAAAAATTTGGAGTTAATACCATCTTGTTGATCAAGTGCGATATGTATTTCAAATGTTTGTTTTATTACACACCACCAAATTAATTTCTGTTTATTAAATAAAGTACTTATTGTTGTTTAAAACATACTAAGCAAGTATTGATTTCGGTTAAAAGTAATGACATAAATGAACTTATTGAAAAAAAACTTAAAGGCAATTTCCACTTTTTTATGGGATTCAAACGGTTGTCATATTGTCACAAGGTCCTAAATATTTAAACTACTTTCAAATACTATAATACAATTCTACAAGCTATGTTTATGATAAAGTCATAACTAATTGTTTTATTTTTGTTTTTCTTTTTCCATAAAATGTTTAAGTACTTGGTGTGTTTTTAACAATTTTTACTAAAAAGTTATATCGCTAAACTGAAAATTTGCAAAAATTGCAATATTTTAAATAAGCCATAATCTTGATCAAAAATCGATAAAATTTTTGTTATGCAAAACATTTAAAACATGTGAAAATTGCAAAAATTCTCACAAAAAAGTACGCAGTCGCGAAAATTCGCTAAAATTGCAAAATTGAATACAAGCCAAAATTCTTATTACAAATCGCCAAAATATGAAGAAATGCAAAACATAACTGAATTCGCAAAAACAACACGAATAATTTACAAATATATTAAACAAATCGCTAAAACTGTGTTGAATTGATGTCGACATTGAAACAAAATTGATAACGCCTAAAATTACAAGGAACGAATCATTTTCATTGCAAAATAATCGAAAAACTCGCTTATAATCACGAATCTACCAAACCAAGACCAATAAAATATTACTTAAATTGGTAAAAAGTTTACAAAGCTTTAACAAATCAAAAAATGTAAACCTTTAAACAAATTAGGACTATCGCACATAATTTTGGGATATATGTATGTATGAAGATAGAATTCCGTGGACCTCTTGCACTCAATTTAACATTTTAATACAAAATGTTATTATACTTTTATAATATTTGCTCTCATATATGTTAATGTTAGCACACTAAATTATGACAGGTTGTTTACAGCAGTCATATTTTTCCGTTCTATTATTAACATATGACTTTATGACTACCATTTGAATCCCCTAATTGTATTCTTTTGTGGTAATAACAAAAAATATGTACTTCCAAAGTTTATGTTCGAATGTTAAATGATTTCCTATTGTATTATATGTATCTTCATATTGTCTTTTATTTAAGCTCTTTAATAATCCTCTTCATTCAAATTAAATTTAGTGTTAAGTTCAAATAGCTAATAAATATTTTGTATACATACTACTGACAAATTAATATTTTTTATTTCTTTCGTTAAGATGCATTTTGCTTACCTGCATTTTTTGCCTAGCTGAACATCATACTGAACATCATTTATATGGCCTAGTATTAAATATTAAGTAATTATTTTTATTTTGAGCTAATCAGGCCTAACTTTATTAATGTAAAATAAAACAGAGTCTTATTACATATTTTCCCGACGTTTCGTAACTTTTTTGGTTACTTCTTCAAAGGTCGAACAACAATGGAAACAAATAATATCAATTTTGCATACAAGCCACATAATACATTAAACACAATTTTTTCAAAAGTAAAAACACCAATAGAAAAATTAAGACAAAGTAATGTGGTGTATGAAGTTAAGTGTGGGGGAGATAAAAACAACAACTGTGTTACAAATTTGTAACAATTGTTACTAGAAAGCGTTCATTAACCCAAAAAATTTGCAACGAGAGAGTGTCGAAAGAGCGTAAAAAATTGAGAGACAGAAAAATTCTTGCAAGTTTTTAAAGTAAAATTTTTACTTGTAATAATTATTCAAACAGCTGTTTTGCGTTTGTGTTTACAAAACAATATTTCTAAATTAAGTTGCAAATAAAAATATTTTGGAAAATTTAAGAAATTGTAAGTAAATGTGAACTTTTAAAACGATAAAAAGTATTAAAAAGATGTATCATAGGAACAACAGAAGCAAAATAAGATGTCTAATGGAATTGAACTAAGCAACACAGTATTTGGTACATCAGTGGCAAAGGATGTTTTTGTTTTCTTTTTCTTTAATTTTCACAGACCAGCTGTTACTTTTAGTATTGTAAATGTTATGAGTACCTAGGTACTCGGTACTTTACACTAAGCAGGCAAATAATTCAATTAGTTCAGATATATATGTATTTATTTGCAAATAAACTAAATTATTTTTAAAATTTACTTTGAAATAGTTTGGTTTTTAACTATTTCTATTTCTAACACCATATGTCCACATGTGGACCGCAGAGAGTTTTATTTGCACTAATATTGCGAAATGATATTTTATTTTGGATAAAGCTTTTTATTACAGTTCCTACAAGGTAGAAATTTAGAAATTAAAAGCTACAATAATCTTACGAATAGCGTTTTTTTTTTCTAACAAATAAAGAAATTGGACAAAAAATTTATAATAATTTGTAAAAGTAAATCACGAAAATCGTCCATTACAAAAATATATTTTGAAGGAACTACTATTATCTGGCATAATTTGTTAAATATGCCAGATAATATGTTATAGCGTATAAACTAATTAAAAATAGATATTTTATTCATTCATTTTATTCAAAAGTAGCTAATCACCCTTATCGTGTTTAGTGTGTTTCGACTACGCCTAGTACTAGATTAAATAAAATTTCAAAACTTTTCATCATTCTATTACAAGCAGTATTCGAAAAACGCCAGTCACGACAATGCTGAATATAAATGACCATAATCACATTATTTTTATAATAATATACATATATGTATAATTTGTCCAAAAAATATAGTACTCATATATACCTATACATTACAACACTACTTTAACTTGCAAATTTTTACTAGTAAAGTGTTCATTTACTTTACTAGTAAAAATTAGTAACGAGAGAGTAACAAAAATTTTTCCAAAATTACTCTCAAAAATGTGAAAAAGTAAATGAACACTTTACTAGTAAAAATTTGCAAGTTAAAGTAGTGTTGTAATGTATAGGTATATATGAGTACATAATAACTACCTCTATATTTTTTGGACAAATTATACATATATGTATATTATTATAAAAATAATGTGATTATGGCCATTTATATTCAGCATTGTCGTGACTGGCGTTTTTCGAGTACTGCTTGTAATAGAATGATGAAAAGTTTTGCAATTTTATTTAATCTAGTACTAGGCGTAGTCGAAATACACTAAACACGATAAGGGTGATTAGCTACTTTTGAATAAAATGAATGAATAAAATATCTATTTTTAATTAGTTTATACGCTATAACATATTATCTGGCATATTTAAGAAATATATTTTTGTAATGGATGATTTTCGTGATTTACTTTTACAAATTATTATAAATTTTCTTAGAAAAAAACGCTATTCGTTAGATTATTGTAGCTTTTTCGATTAATTTCTAAATTTCTACCTGAGGTACTGTAATAAAAAGCTTTATCCAAAATTAAATATCATGTTGCTGCCAGCATTAAACCCCAAAAGCAGTAAAAAGTAATTTAATAAATTATGTGTTAATTTACGCTTATAAATAATAATTAATAACTGTTAATAAGGCAAAAAATAAATTAGGTAATTTGAAGATTGGAAGTACATTTAAATTTTTTTATTAATTAGAATATTTTTCAAATTTTATCAAGTTTCTTTTATTTATGTAATTAAGGTAAATAAAAACAACTGCAAAAGAAAAAGCAACCAATTAATTTGTTAAACATAAGTTCGAACAATCATTTCGCAATATAAGTGAAAATAAATCTCTCTGCGGTCCACACGTGGACATATGGTGGTAGAAATATAATTTGATAGTTAAAAACATTACTATTTCAAAGTTAATTTTAAAAATAATTTAATTTATTTGCAAATATATATCTGAACTAATTGAATTATTTGCCTGCTTAGTTTAAAGTACCGAGTACCTAGGTACTCACAATATTTACAATATTAGAAATAACAGTTGGTCTGTGAAAATTAAAGAAAAAAGAAAACAAAAACATTTCAATTCCATTAGACATCTTATTTTGCTTCTGTTGTTCCTAAGATACATCTTTTTAATACTTTTTATCGTTTTAAAAGTTCACATTTACTTACAATTTCTTAAATTTTCCAAAATATTTCTATTTGCAACTTAATTTAGAAATATTGTTTTGTAAACACAAACGCAAAACAGCTGTTTGAATAATTATTACAAGTAAAAATTTTACTTGTAAAAACTTGCAAGAATTTTTCTGTCTCTCAATTTTTTACGCTCTTTCGACGCTCTCTCGTTGCAAATTTTTTGGGTTAATGAACGCTTTCTAGTAACAATTGTTACAAATTTGTAACAATTTTTAGTAAATGAACACAGCTACTTACTCTGATCAACAACACTGTGATATTAATTTTAAATTTGTGTAATTATACAAATTTGTGTGTTATGTCCGTAATTATACAATTTTGTGTTTTTATGTTTACTGTAATTAATATCCAAAATGTTTTAATGTGAAATTTAAAAAATTCATATTGTAAGTTTTTACAAATTTATATTGTAAAATTATGGTGTGTTAATGTTGTGTTTTTCATAACCAAAAAAGTTACGAAACGTCGAAAAAATATGTAATAAAACTTTGTTTTATTTGACATTAATAAAGTTAGGCCTGATTAGCTCAACCAAAAATAATTACTTAATACAAAATTTCTGTATAATGGGTAACTTTTGTTACAATATAATGGCTGGATTATGGATAGCAACTGAATTTCAGTTGCGTTGCCAGCCAGCAACTGAAAATTTGTGGTTGCCAGAAAGCACTAAATAGGAACTGAAACTGGAACCTCTCAGCTTCCAGTTGCCATCCGTAATACAATTGTCAGCAACTACAACGTGCATTTTTCTTAAGCATATTGTGGACATCTGCAATCGATTTTTGGACAACAATGTTTATTTCTAAAGCTAAGATCCCACTAGCCTCGTGATTCATGTACCGATAGTGTGAACGCTAACAATTTTTCAAAATGCGACAATCTGCGCCGAAATTGTGCTGAGTATGGACAATCAAAATCAACCTTGATGCGGCCACGCGTGCGCAGATCACAGTTGACAATCAGTGCCGATACAAGGGGTGGAAAAACGAAATTTGAAATTGCTTCTAAAACTAAATTTTTATTTTTAAAATCAATTTAAAATATTTAGTGTGACTTATTTTTAAGTTTTCGATAATCTTTTGTAAGCAATATTTTGATTAAAGTTTCGTTTTTACCAAAAAATTTTGGACTTTGTGTTATTAAATTTACCTGATAAATTATTTAATTTATTACATAAAGTAGTATAAATCAGTGTTTAAAATACTCAAGTCAAAAGTTAATAAGTCGCAAAATTTTAACTTCACTGCTTTTACTTTTCTCTGCTTTTTAAAATTAAACATTGGTTCTGTTGAAACTTATGAAAACAGCGGCAGTCGTGTTCTGAATGGTCTTTTTCAGTCTAATTATGCTGGCATAACATGACAGTTTTTAGGCGAGAGGGGTGAAGGCAGCGGTTTTTCGTTGGCACAATTTTTCATCCAGCCTCATACCTGCACAAGCAGCACAAAACTAATACATACACACTTAAGAAAACACAGGTTCTGTGTTTTCTTTTTTTTACAGACCGTATCCCTACAAAAATTATTGGAGTACAAGGTCCATTTTAGATAAAAGGAGTAGTTTTTGGACTACTCCTATGTAATGCAGCAGTGGACCATTTCATTTGTACACACATTTGTAGTTAAATACCATTTGGCAACACTAAAACTGTTTGGAGTTTTATTGAAAATGGAATCTTAAAGAAACACAATTTAGCTCGTGTTTTTTCAATTTCTAAATTTATTTTGTATTTTTATATGTATAATTTAATGGAAGGGCTGAATTCACACATTTGTATGTACTTAAAATATCATTCAATTATATTATTGACAGAGATACATACATATGTATGTATGTATGTATACATATTTACCGGAGTATCACCTGTGGGTACTCCATGGAATAGCAAAATAGAGTAGTTTCGAAACTAGTCCCTGTGGGTACCCCATGGATTAGTAACATGGATTTGTTTTTGGGTTACGTGGTCCAGCCCTAGGACATCGCAATGTAAATTGGACCATGTTTTTTTCATACACTTTGGCTACATTTGGGGTACTCATACTCCATTGTGGAGTAGTCCATACACGCATGTATAGAGTACACTCATTTTTTGTAGGGTTAGTTAGCAATCGTGAGTTAACAAGAATTACAAAGAAGAAGGGGGTTGGTCGCGCCAACAAACTTTATGCATTTATTATTAATAAAACAGAACGAACATTCTCAATTCATTTTTTATATGTAGGTATTTTATATTTTTTTTTATTTTATAAAATTTTACATTTATTTGAAGATGTACCGCAACAAATAAATAAAAAAATTTTATATTAAAAGTAATATTATCAGGCTCAAGTTCAGTTTTATTGAATTAATGAAAATTCAAAATTACTAAGATTTTTTTATGTTGGAAAATATTATTTATATCCAATCAGTTTTCAAGAGAAATAGAATATGAGAATTCATTTTTTATTCTACCTTGAAACAGTGAATATTCTATTTCTCTTGAAAACTGGTTAAATAGTTGATATTCTTCTCAATTAGTATCCACTTTACGAAAATTGTAAAGATGGACAATTGAACGCTGATGAGAGGTGTAGCGGCCTTGAAATCAGTACTGATACGTTCTGCTAAAAACTGATTGGATATAAATAATAATATTTTCCAACATAAAAAAACTCTTAGCAATATTGAATTTTCATTAATTCAACAAAACTGAACTTGAGCCTGATAATATTACTTTTCATAATAATTACGTTTATTCTTAATAATAATATAAAAATATTAATTCCGCTTCGGCACGAGCTATAAATACCCTAATAACAAGGGCCACATTAATATGTGAATTTCCCTAATATAGAGTAAAAATAACAAAAACGTTAGAATAGAAAGTAGAATACTTTGATGATAACGTACTATGAGTTTGTGTTGATTATTAGTACTTTCCAAACAGTAATGAGGAAATTTCGTACTAACCAGCAATGTTTCAAGGTAGAATAAAAATTGAATTAAAAAGTAATTCTCATATTCTATTTCTCTTAAAAATTGGTTAAATAGTTGATATTCTTCTCAATTAGTATCCACTTTACGAAAATTGCAAAGATGGACAATTGAACGCTGATGAGAGGTGTAGCGGCCTTGAAATCAGTACTGATACGTTCTGCTAAAAACTGATTGGATATAAATAATAATATTTTCCAACATAAAAAACCTCTTAGCAATTTTGCATTTTCATTAATTCAACAAAACTGAACTTGAGCCTGATAATATTACTTTTCATATATACATCAATATAAGTTCAAATAATAATTACGTTTATTCGTAATAATAATAATATAAAAATGTTTTTTTATTAGTATAGAAGTTGTGAAGCAATGTAAACATTTTTATATTGATTTTTAAAATTTTCCCTCATTGCAAAAATATTCAGTAAATTCGCTTCTTATACCTGAAATTCTTCCTAAAATAATTGCCAATTCATCATCACTTGAGCTTACAGTACACGTAGGGTTGCCATTCGTACTGATTTTATCAGTACACGTACTGGTTTTTATTCAATGTATTGGTTTATGCATAACACCCAAATGAGTACGCAAATGTACTGGTTTTTTAAAATTTTGCCTCCAAATAATTTTACTTGTTTAAAATTGGTTTACTTCCCTTATTACTTTTGATTTGTTATGAATCACCCAGTTAAAATTCAGTCTTAATTTTTATTTTTGTTTACTCTTAACTTACCATATACTTTGCATTCAAATAAATATAAGTGTAATTGCTGCTTTTGCGAAAAACAGAAGAGTATAAAAACACAGGATTGTTTGTTTCACTTGTCTCCGTTTTGAACAACTGCCAACGTTAACACTTCTTAGGCTTGGTAATAATCAGGGAAACCAAACATATGCTATAAAAAAAGTGTTTTATGCGCATTAATAATGCAGTAAAAAACTGAAAATATGACCTAAAAATTCCAAAAAATATGCTCTTAAAACTAAAGATGCCATATTTGGTATTAAAAAAAACATATTTTTATTCAAAAATTGCATGTAAAATAAGATAAAATAAACAAAACAGAATATAAACAAAAAAGACATGTGACACTCGGGGACTGCCGCGGTAAAGCTATTTCATAGCATTTTTTTATCAACGTATGCAATTATATTATTACGTTTTGTTTAATAACTCCGTTGTTTTTCTGGCAATACTGTATGTTAATGAAATCAAAATCAATAGCATACTTCAGGTGTTAAAATACATTGGGCGATTTAAATACTTACAAAAACAAAAGAGTTAAGAAACAAACTTTGTGTCAGGTTTTTTCGTTTCAAAAACAAAAGACTTAATAAACAAACTTAGTGTCAGGTTTTTTCGTTTCAAAAACAAAAGACTTAAGAAACACACGTTTCAAAAGTTCTTGATTCGGTCGCCATTTACAATAAATGTGCCGATCAATGACATTACTTCTATCTATTTTTAATAATTTGACGTGATGTTTTTGTTATATGTATTTTGTTAAGTTCTTGTCTTAAAAAATAGAAAAATGAATTATTTTTAATGTATAATTTTCTTTTTGTTTTAATAATCGTTTTAAACTTATGAATTCAATAAAATTTTGGATCAAAATTTGTGTACTGATTTTTTTTCGAATGTACTGGTATTTTTCTTACGATGTACTGATTTTTCCAATTTCAAAAATGGCAACCCTAAGTACACGGCATGTCAAAAGCCACATTAGCATGTGGCTCTGACGTCACGAGAATTTGCAGCATTTTGTTTACATTTACTAAACATGTAGAAGTGGCTACATGCTTCAAAATTTTGGTAGTACATGAAATGTTGTTTTGTCCCAAAATTTATATGTGACAAATGTAGCCGAAGCGTACACATTTGCAATGACAGCATATGTGTGAACTTTTGATTGGCTATGTATGTATTGTCAGTATACCGCATGTAACATACGTTCACATTTTTCATATTAACATGTACAACAGTCATATGTTTATGGCGCTTGTTTAATTTTTAAAATTTTGTGTGAAGTCATATTTATAAAATGTCGAAGAGAAAGAAGAAATAAAACAACATCTGATAAAAAGTAAAATAAATTCAGTTTTATCGTGAAATAATTCCCATGAACAATAAAATGGTGAACAAAATTTAATAATACTGCACTGACACAAAAACAACGTAACAATTGGCGATCACAATTTTGGGGAATGGGTACACATTTCACGAAAATTTTTATTCCCGATAAGGGTGATTATTTTTCTACATTCAGGGAAAGGTTTATTTAAAAATGTTTTTTACATATGTATATATTGCGCTTATTTTGTTGGCATAATTTTTTATTCTATCAGCTGCTTCGGTGTCAATACATAGTTTATATAACGACAGTTGTTTATTAATTATTGAATAAATTTACTATTTATACATGAGTTTTTTTATCTTTGATTTGAAAGTATCTTTGGCATGATTTAGAACAAGAACGACAAATAATAACAAAAACCCAAACTAATTAAGCTGTTAATTAAGATATTAATTAATAATAACAAAAACCCCAAAGCAAAGAGAAATACAAAAAATGGTATGGAAAAGAGAAAATATGATTATTTTTCTACCCATCTTTTATCTCTACCCCGCTCGTCAACCAAAAATATTATCATGAATTTTAGTCATCGTGTGATTAATAATAATAAAAAATTTGTTTCGTCATTAAATTCCTACCACATTTTGTTGGGGAAAATCAACATTGGCAACAGGGCCATTGGCTACATACTATTGAAAAATGTTGTGTCAAAAATGTTTGCTGCCACATGTTTGGGACTGCTACATGCGCATGTAAAAATATTACAAATGTCAAAATTCAAATGTACCAAGCTAGTACACGACATGTCTAAAATACGCATGTTTGCATGACTCTACAAAAAGTGGAAGTACACGACATGTTGCCAATTTAGCTTCATGGTGACTTCAAAATTACGTCAGAGCCACATGCGAATGTGGAACAAAATTTGTGCGGCTTAAAAATTAGACTAGTGTGAAAATGCCCAATGAGAAGCAGATACATAACTTATTATAAACACTTACACAGTGCTTGCAACAATTATAGGCTTTACATTTTCAACTTCATTTTTCTGCTGCATTTGATCAGTAACAAAAGCAAAATCACAAGGGGCTGGGCACATATTACGTAACGCTGTTTTTAGAGATTTTATACCCCCCACACAATCCGTAACAAATCTTAAACCTCCCAACCCCCTGCCTTGGGGGCAGTGTATTTGTTTTTAAAAGTTGTCAGCAGTCGCAGTCAAAATAAAAAATTTTTATTCCCAAGTAATTCACAACAGAGACTTATACTCCTAAAATATTCGCGATAGCAATTTGTTGGGGATGGGATTACAATTTTTCTCCCAAACAACTTACCCCCATAATATTCGCGGTAGGGGTGATTGTATGTAAGTAAGTATGTATATATGTACATATATATAGAGATATAAAAAAAACACCAAGAAGAACAAAGAAATGAAACAGAATTTGTAAAACAAAACTTTTTATGTCCGAACACCAAACAAAGTTTAAAAGAAAACTGAAAAAACTTTGTCAAAGTAAAATTTGTGTGTGCAAAAGGGGTTTAAGTACATGTTTATTTTATTAAATTTACTTTTCGAAAACGCAAAAATATTTATGGGAAAAATGTTTTTATTTTAATGAAATATGTACATCACGTATCGATGGCTTAATGTAGAAAGGTCGTATCTCAACTTTTAGCTACTTTACATGGAAAGGAAAAAACTCAATAAAATCTTTAGTTAGTTAGGTTTTTTTTAAATTACTGTAAATCTGTTATTCGTCAACATAGGAAACTGAATTTTTTAAGGGAGGTGTATTTGAGTTTTGTCTACCAGAACATGTAAAGCAAACGATTTTGAAAAAATAAAACGAGATACGACCTTTCTATATTAAGCAATAGATATATATGTACATACCCCTTTCAGACCCAGCTAAATCGATCGTGAGGTCTGCCTTAATATGTCTTAAATTATATGAAGAAATTACTTTTCGTCTATTAACCTGAAAGCAGTGATTGTGCGTTGTGTGATTTACTAAAACAAATGCAAGAAAAGAAAAAAAGAACGTGCAAAAATAAAAAAATATTCTCTTTTTGATTGTGTCATTCAGCACGTGTAGATATGAGTCCATATGGTAAGTGTTTTTGTTGTAAATTTAAAAAAAATTGTGGATCTAGCTTGTGGTAGCTGTATAACGAACACGTGAAGTAATTTAGTTGTTTAACGTTAATTTTTTGCATAGTATGTAACAATTATTTTAGGTGCAAAATAATACAGATATCACAATTGTGTTGATCAGGCACAATGCAACACTTTATTATATCCTCACGTTTGTGTTATCATATAATTTTATAGGAACATTTTTTGATTTGAACAAAGATGATGAACGTCAGTTTTAGAAATTCTAGACGAATCTGTTGCGGACTTCATCAACGACGATATTGATGCTGATGAAACATGCGTCCCTTTGGATCCAAATGCAGAAGAATAATTCGATGAAAGTACTGATCATACTGATATATTTGAGTCTATGACTGACTAGCCAATTAGACCGCCTGTTGAAGACGTTTTTAACTATACTAAAATGTATGTAATGAGTAAGCGTGGTGTAGTGGTACGCTATGCAGATACCGTGAGACAATACGGATGTACTAATCTAATGACTGTAAAATTCCGGAATACCTAAAAGTGTTAAATTTAAAGACATGAACCGCGGTGACATTGGCCAATTTGTAAATCAACATGTAGCCATTGTTAAATGGAAGGACACAAGAGCGGTTATAGCTGCCTTGAATTGATTTTAAATTATAGTGAATTGCTAGCTTTTTTTTGTAGCTAATAATTTTTTATCAATATTTTTATAATTTTTGTATATATATTGGTTCATTTTAAGCTAAAATAAATTGTTTATTTTGATTTTATTTAGTAATTTTTATATGCCATGAGGCACTTGAATATTTTAAGTTAAAAAAATACATTAAAAAATAAAACGTTTAATGAAACATTTAAAATAAACAAAAAATTACTTTAATTTTTTTGGGAAATTATTTTACATGTTATGACCGAGACTACACAATTGTGCGATGTCCTGTTTACAAAAAAAGACCTTTTAAAATAGTAATGTGGGCAAATTTTAGCCTAACTGTGAAAGAATTATTCCGATAATGATGATTTAAAGGAATTTATATGTAATATAAAGTACAGGTCTGAAAGGGATACATGTAAAAAATTACCAATCCGATGACATTAAAAATTGTTTTTTATTTATTTCAATTAAAATTTTTTCTTTCTAATTGTTTTTACTCCATTATTTGAGAAAATCGACGACTCTGATTGAGACCGCTTTTCATTTAAATTAATTTTATGCAATTTAAATAAATGCGTCCTTAAATTGGAAACTCTATTACTTTTAAATTTATTTTTTGCATTTTTAAAAAATTGTTAAACCTTCGTTTTTAATTTTTTTTAAATATTTTTAAATCTCATATACATATGTATTAAAAAACCGGTTTACGGCTTAAAATTTAAAACATAACCGGTTAACCGATTACACTGCAACAGATAGAATGACACACTTTTTCATCTTATAAACGGGAATCGCATTTTATGCAACTGCGAAAAGATATTGCGTAAAGTTGTAATGAAAACGAAAATTAAACATTTTTTTACATTTCACGTTATCGCAGAACCAGAATCTACCCCCAGGCAGTAAATATACGCGAGAAATTTAACGCGTTTCTCTCTCTATGAAAAGCGGTAAAATTTATTTGATAAACAAAAACAAATTTTTTAAATGTATTCAATTTAGTTTTTGTTTTCCATGTAAATTTTCACTTCTTCGATGCGTTTTCTGAAATCGCCAAAATGACGATAAATCGTCAAATCTGGCAACCGTGACCTTAACTCAAACGGCAATATGTTTGATGGAACCGTTCACCTTGTTAACACGGTTGCCAGATTTGACGATCTATCGTCATTTTGACGATTTCAGATGCCAAAAAAGGCAGTTTGACGACGTGACGATTTGTGTCTTAAATTTGACGATTTTTGAACAATTATAAGTTGGCAGCGTTCTACAGAACATTGACACTACCATGATGTAATAAGGAAGGTGGCAGCGCTACGAAAGCTGAATATTTTTTGCTCTACTTATTAGGTCGCTTCAAATGTCAAAGAGCTGTTTTTCTGGTTATATTTTTGAGCATTCTATAACTACAAAAACGTTGGCTCTTACATTACAACAACATATAGCTTACACCTACAATTTCAACGGTCGGCTAAATAGGCCTTAAACCTCTTGATGTTCATAATTTATCAACTGTTATTAACATACATACATTTGTGTCAATATTTTAAAGCACGCCAAAAACTTGAACTTGAATAAGTGAGATTGTTCCTATGTATATACGTATTTATATTAAAATTGTTACACAAAATTTATGAAAATGGAAAGTGTGAGATCATTAAAAATTGTAGAAAGTTTTACGTAGAACTGTGTGACCAAGTTTTATTGAGATTTGACTTTGAAGACATATTCAAAGCATTAAGCTAAATTAATCCCTACAATCCTATAAAAGAAAATAAAAATTCATTTAATGATATTCTTAAAGTATTTTCACAATTTGTTAAAGAACGTAAAAGACAGGAAATTGAATCTGAGTTCAGACAAATTAAATTACTAAATTTAGAATAATTCTTCCCGGATACGGACATAAAACTTTTAGATTTTTGGAAAAAGATTTCAGAGATAAAAAAAAACTCTAGTCTTTTATTTCCCACGTTAACTAATTTTATTAAAAAAAATTGATTTTACCACATTCTTCGGCAAATGCAGAAATAGTGCTTCAATAAGACAAAAGTTAGAAATCGGTTACAGAATGTTTCTTTGGAGGCAATTTTATATACTAAAGATCAGTTAAAATTAAACAAGTGTAATTGTTTTGACATGAAAGTAGTACCTGATTTAATAAAACGGTTCAACTCCAATATATATGTTTATTTTTTTTTAATTTTTATAAATGTGTTGTAACATGAATAATACTATGTATCATCATTTTTAATTTAAACGCAAATTTCATCACTAATTTCTCCAAAAATTTAAAATTGCTAATATTTTGTGGATATGGTATGTATGTAGCTATTGTATTAAAAAATGCACAAAACAACTGTTTATATTTTGTTTCAACAGTTGATCTCTTTATTGATAAGAATTTACTTTTTTTATATAAAAACCCTTGAATTTTATTTGTTATGTTTTGTTAAATAAAATGAATCTTTTGTTTGAAAAAATTTTAATTTTATATTCGACGATTTATTGACGACTTCGGAAAACTGTTTTGACGATTTTACGCTAAAAATTTGACGAATTCGGACCAATTTCATCTGGCAACTATGCTTGTTAATTCGATTCCTCTGAAAGTTGAGTCTGACTACCACAGGGTAAACAGAGATGACAAAAAAAAAAATTGGACTTCGATCATATTTTATTTATCATAACTCGGCATCGTGAAAAAGAGACAACATTAGTGTGTTTGTTATGAAGATAAACAAAACGAAAAGCAAAAAACAAGTTCAGTTTTTAGTGGAAAATGCTACATGAAAGCACGCTTAAATTTAATAAAATGTAATAATATTAAGTATTTACGGGATATAATTCGAAAATAAAGCGATAAAACAATTTAGTGTGTCCTTATATATTCTGTATATTAAATTTATATACATACGTACATATATGCTGTAAATTTGCCAAATGGTGGTGGTTTATTACTTACACACATACATACATACTTGATAAATTCTGATATTTTGCAGATATTATAGTGATAAAATACAAACGATCAGTGAAAACCCACTTAAATTAATTAATTAATAATATTTTTAATGTGAATTAGAGAAATATATGGATATTTAATTAGTTTTGCGATTTATAATTTTAATTTGGATAGAAAGACAGCACAAAGAAAAAAACCAAAACCCGCGATTGTATGAGTGTGGTAGTCAGCACAGGGTAACCAGAGATGACACGAGACGGAAGATTTTGCATACTTGTTTGTATACACTCATAAAATCGCGGGTTTTGGTTTTTTTTCTTTGTGCTGGCTTTCTATCCAAATTAAAATTATAAATCGCAAAACTAATTAAATATCCATATATTTCTCTAATTCACATTAAAAATATTATTAATTAATTAATTTAAGTGGGTTTTCACTGATCGTTTGTATTTTATCACTATAATATCTGCAAAATATCAGAATTTATCAAGTATGTATGTATGCATGTGTGTATGTAAGTTAAAAATCACCACCATTTGGCAAATTTCCAGCATATACATATGTACGTATGTATATAAATTTAATATACTGAGTATATAAGAACACATTAAATTGTTTTATCACTTTATTTTCGAATTATATCCCGTAAATACTTAATATTATTACATTTTATTAAATTTAAGCGTGCTTTCATGTAGCATTTTCCACTAAAAACTGAACTTTTTTTTTGCTTTTCGTTTTGTTTATCTTCATAACAAACACACTAATGATGTCTCTTTTTCACGATGCCGAGTTATGATAAATAAAATATGATCGAAGTCCAATTTTTTTTGTCATCTCTGGGTACCCTGTGCTGACTACCCTCTTTCGTAGTAGAGTCGAACGTGTAGTGTCATATCTGTGAATTTTTCCAAAAGTCGTCATTTGTTGCATAGTATTATTATTACATACTAAAGTAAATATATATATATGTAATTTTGTATAGCACCTAACTGGTCTAAGACTCTTCATACTTGTTAGAATTTTAAGTTTATCAGTGGCAAAAATGATTTAGATACGCAGTGAAACACAGTGTCTTTTAATTTAATAATTAGTTTAATTAACATTCATTTGTAACATACATATACAATTAACATATACATATATATAATGCAGGGTTTCTAATATATTCAACAATACTAAATATATAGATTTTTTTTTGTTTTTTTGATAATTTTATTATTTATTAAATCTTCAATTAAAAATTGAAACATCAATCAGTTTTTCAAATCTTAAATCTAACAATATTAATTATATGTTTAGGCAATGCTAAACAAAATTTCTTAGTTTCAACGGTTAATTTTTGTTGTTTTACATCTCTCGTGTACGGCTGAGAAAAAGAGTATCCCTTCTTTTCAGCCGGGTGTGACCTCTATAATGTAGAATATTGCGCGAGTTATAGTTTAGATAAACTAAGTGTAGAAAAAAAACACGTTTTAGTTCTTCTGTTGTACGATTTAGAATGAATTTTATTTTGTCTTTTCTTTTAAATCAAACTTATTAACTAAATATAAAAGTGCTTATTCTATTAATTTAATTTTAATAATATTTTTAATAATCGGCAATTTTATGTATTTCGCAATTAAATATTAAATAGGTTAATAACCGATATTGCATTTTTTATGATTTTGTGTGTTGTTTATGTGTGTGTGTTGTTATGTCTTAGTGGCTTTGGTGGGGGTAGATGTGGTGACATAACTCCTCCCTCCCTAAAATGAAGTAACGGCTAAAGGGGCTTTGCCTGATTTGTTGCTGGAACTTCATTAATCATCTGGTCGAGTGAGTATGTTATTGTCATTGGTTTCCTTTTTATCACTGCAATTGTTAATATTATGATGAGAATTGTTATTGATGCGAAGACGGAATAGGTAACTTTCTCGTGTATTTCTGTATTTGCCTGTAGGTTTTCAATTACTTTTCTATCTTGGAATCTGTAGTCATTAAGTTTTGGGAATGTTATCTCGTTTTTGTTTGAAAGAGTTGTAATGTTATTATTTAAATAAAGTGGCGTTTCAATGAATATTCCATTGTCCCAATGTGTATTATTTTCGTTATTGTACCATATGTTATTGATGGTGATTTTGCAGTTGATAAATTGAATTAGAGTTGTGCTATTGATTGCGTGTTGTTTGGTAACATTGTTGCAAATTGTAATAATCTGTTGTATTGGAGGATTAATAATGATAATAAAGTTGGGTTCTGGGTGAATAATGTCAGTTTTTTGTCCTACATCTCTTGGATGACAAGAAGCGATTTCGTTCCTATTTATTATATTTCTAATACAGTTTGTATTCATATTAAATTCTGTTTCATAATTATTTTTACAATAAAATAGATTTTCTATATGTTTACATTTTTCTTTGCATATTCTTCACTTATAATTTCTAAAGTTTTATTGATTGGTGATGGAATAATATGATAAAATGTATATTCTTCCTTTGATATTATCGGGATTTTTTTGTTAAATATAATATTAGTATTATTATAATATGCGGTTAACTCGAGTAATTCGAATATGTGTTCAAATGAGATTATGTTAATTACGTTTTTTAGTGTATTATGGATTTGATTAAGTTCTGTCGGGTCTAATATTAGTTTTGGAATGATATTTAGTTTCGATAATACTACTGCTTCTGCGATATTGTTTAGATGCTGTGTGAGTATGTCGATATTATAGTTTATCTGATTTAGTTGTTGAATTTGTGTTAATCTGTAAATTGTAGGGTTTAGTGAAACGTCTATAATTTTAACATTGGCTTGTGCCAGTACAAATCTAAAATAAAATCGGGATTTGGGTTTTAGGTTTTTGGTCGTCTTTTTATTTTGTATTTATGGAGTTTCTGATTGTCAAGTGTTAAGAGAGTTACCCTGTTGTTTTGTTTAACAATTCTTTTTGAAAACCTAGGAGTCATTTTGTTTCTTTTACATTCTTTTCCGTATATGTCGTCGTTCTCTAAAAAGGTTTCGGGGTTTTCTCTATTTTGGTTTAATCGTTCGATACGTTTGTCTGTGTCATGTGTTAGTTTTCCTTAATTGATTCCTGTAATTTGGTCTGAAATTCTTTAAGGCGTTGTAGGTATTCATGGTGAGTATTGTAGTTTAAATCTTTTTCATATCTGGGTGTTCTTCCATAGAATAATTCAAACGGTGTCAGTTTTGTCGCGGTGTGTATGGAATTATTATATGTTATGATTACTTCTGACAGTATTTCATCATTATCTAATGGTGGTTCTAATGCCTTATATTTTTGCATAATAATTCTATATATTTCTGTCATCGTTGAATGTAGCCTTTCGACTGCTGAATTACTAGTACTTTGTTGAAAAGAAGTGTAATGTATATTAATTTTGTTAATTTTGCAAAAATCCTTTATGATGGACGCACTGAATTCAGCACCTTGGTCACAAACGATTTTTTTGGGGGGCCCGTGTAGGCTTATATAATGCTTAATTTTTTTTAAAATTGATATGCTATTTCTGGAATCTACGGTACGCTGCTCCGAATTTTGAGAATTTATCAATAAAAATTAATAAAAATTCTTTTCGATTTATGCTTGTGCGCGTGCCTTTTGCTGCTTTTTCCATTTTCGCTGACAAATTTTAAGTGAAAAAAAAACGCGTCATATGAAAATGTTTTGACATTTGTTTTCGCAGTTACATAAAACGAGAATCAGTTTTGCTGTGAAACTGAGAAAAAAATTGTTTCATTCCATTTGTTTCTCTCATTGTGAAAAGATTTTAATTTGTTTTAATTTCTTCACAGAACGGGAATCAGAAACAAAATGTAAACGAGAAAAATGTTTACATTTCACGTTATCGCAGAACCAGAATCTACCCCCTGATTTATTTATTCCGGAAGGTATTCATTCCTCAAGAGAATGGTATACTTTTGTTGAAATAGCAAACATATCCGACCAAGAAAAAGTTGTCTATATTGAACAACCCGTAAAAACCATTCCATATCAAAATTTCATTGAAGTTAATAACTTCACCATAGAGTCAGACGCACCCCATCAGGAAGATAATATAATTAAACTCCTGAGTACAAACCACTTAAATAAAGAGGAAACAAAAGCTTTAATGAAAATTTGTAAGGATTTTGATGATATATTTTTTAAAGAAGGGAATCCCCTTAGCTTTTCTAACCAAATTAAACATAAAATAAAAACCCTATTTTTACAAAGACCTACAGATACCCTTATGTCCATAAGGAGGAAGTACGGACACAAATAAACAAGATGCTACAACAGGAGTGCCCCTGTATGGATTGTACCGAAAAAGAAAGACGCTAGTAACGTACAGAAATGGAGACTCGTTATTGATTACAGAAAATTAAACGAGAAGACGATTTGTGATAAATATCCAATACCCAATATTGCAGACATTTTAGACAAACTAGGCCGAAGCATGTATTTCACCACCCTGGATCTTGCCAGTGGCTTCCACCAAATCGAAATGCACCCAGAATATGTTGGAAAAACTGCATTTTCCATAGATGGCGGTCATTTTGAATTTGTCAGAAGGCCCTTTGGTCTTAAAAACGCACCGTCTACATTCCAAAGAATAATGGACAATGTGTTAAAAGACCTAATAGGAACGGTTTGCCTTGTATACTTGGATGACATAATCATTTATTCCACCTCGTTACAGGAACATATGATAAATTTGAAGAAAGTTTTTGAAAGGCTAAGAGAATCAAATTTAAAGGTTCAGTTGGACAAATCTGAATTTTTACACAAAGAGTGCGCGTTTTTAGGACATGTTATTTCTACCGAAGGAATAAAACCAAACCCGGAAAAAATCCAAGCCATAAAAAATTTTCTTATCCCAAAAACTCAAAAAGAGATAAAATCATTCTTAGGACTATTGGGTTATTACCGAAAATGTATACAAAATTTTTCGAAACTGACAAAGCCTTTTACGGAATGTTTAAAAAAAGGAAGGAAAATAATTCTTAATGACAAGTACCTACAAACATTTGAAATGTGCAAAAATCTTTTAACGAATGACCCTTTACTCCAGTATCCGGATTTCTCAAAACCATTTGTCTTAACGACTGATGCAAGCGACTTTGCTTTGGGAGCAGTTCTTTCCCAAGGTCCAATCGGAAGTGATAAACCGATATGCTATGCTAGCAGGACGTTAACAGATAGTGAAATAAATTACTCAACAATTGAGAAAGAATTACTTGCTATTGTTTGGGCAACAAAATACTTTAGGCCCTACCTTTTTGGACGTAAATTTAAAATTGTAACTGACCATAGACCACTAACCTGGATTATGAGCCCTAAAGAGCCAAATTCCAAACTAGTAAGGTGGAGGCTCAAACTTGAAGAATTTGACTATGAAATCGTTTACAAAAAGGGTAAACTTAATACAAATGCAGACGCCTTAAGACGCATTAGAACTTACAACCCTTTTAAAAATGAAGAAATAAACATTAATATAGTCGACAACGACTCAATTCAGGCAACAGCAGGAACGACCATTCACTCTGCCGAAGAAAACTATGACGACGGTATTCCAATCTCAGAAAAGGCTTTAAACACATTTAACGTCCAAATTATCTTACAAGTAAAAAACGAAGGTTCTCCTCTTACACTCGAAACCGTTTTTTAAGAACAAAATTCGAAAAACAATACGCAGACCAATATACAATGAAACTGTAATGACCGACATACATATTTAAACGATACCTAGCCCCCAATAGACTCTCTGCAATAATGACAAACGACGACACTTTTAGAACTGTTCAAAACACTTACTCGAAATATTTTGCAAACAGTAAAACATTCAAACTTGGTCGATGTAAAATCTTATTAGAAGATATTCGAAATACAGACGATCAAGATAAGCTTGTGAATGACTACCACATCAATCACAATCATATACCCCGTTTATACGCATTTCTTATTTGCAAATAAAACTATTTGCAAAAACTTAACTCACTGTTTATACGCAAATAGCATTCAGAAATAATGTTATATTTTTTGTAATGACACGCAGTAAATATATAGTCATCTGGTAGTATCACACATCTTATTTGCAAATAGCTTGTTATTTGCAAATAGTTTTCGAAACATTTTAAGTTACAATAAAAAAGTAATACGGCAACGCTTTCCACTCTTATTTGCAAATAAGAAGTGCGTATAAACGGGGTAATAGAGGCATTCAAGAAACATTTGAACATTTGAAACGAGAATATTTCTTCCCCCACATGAAAAAAAAATAACCAAATGCATAAATCATTGTGATATATGCCAAACGCTCAAATATGACAGAAAGCCTCCGTCACCTACATTTGAAACACCCGAAGTTCCAAAAAAAACATTAGACATTGTCCATTGTCCAGTTGTAAATGTTGGTATTGTTGTAGCTACTTCTTCAACGTTTTCCGTATATTCAGGTACTAGCTGATCCCGGTGTACTTCGCTACCCCCCTCGTTATAAAATAAAATTAAAAGTAATTATATATCCTATTGTGACGATCGGTCCAGTAGTTAAGACTATATTACGATTTTTAATTTTAATAAAAAGGAGCGTGGTCCCATCCACTTTTCTCCCGGTACGTATTCCAAATTATGGCAATACCATATGTACCAAATATCATCGACGTAGGTCAAAAAATGCCCAAAATATGGCGATATAAATTTTTGGGTTATATGGGTGGTGCCACGCCTCTTTGTCCAATCCCGCCCATATTTGCAGCAGCACTAAAAAAATGCACACCAAACCGACGTACCAAATTTTGTTCAAATACCGTTATCAGGAGCAGAAATAATAGATTTTTAATTTGTGGTTTGTATGAGAGGTACCACACCCCTTTGTCCAATCCCGTTCATATTTGCAGCAGCACTTAAAAAATGCACACCAAACCGACGTACCAAATTTTGTTCAAATACCGTTATCAGGAGCAGAAATAATAGATTTTTAATTTGTGGTTTGTATGAGAGGTACCACGCCCCTTTGTCAAATCCCTCCCATATTTGCAGCAGCACTAAAAAAATGCATACCAAACCGACTTACCAAATTTTGTTCAAATACCGTTATCAGGAGCAGAAATAATAGATTTTTAATTTGTGGTTTGTATGAGAGGTACCACGCCCCTTTGTCCAATCCCGCCCATATTTGCAGCAGCACTTAAGAAATTTACACCAAACCGACATACCAAATTTTGTTTAAATACCGTTATCAGGAGCAGAAATAATAGATTTTTAATTTGTGGTTTGTATGAGAGGTACCACGCCCCTTTGTCAAATCCCTCCCATATTTGCAGCAGCACTAAAAAAATGCATACCAAACCGACTTACCAAATTTTGTTCAAATACCGTTATCAGGAGCAGAAATAATAGATTTTTAATTTGTGGTTTGTATGAGAGGTACCACGCCCCTTTGTCCAATCCCGCCCATATTTGCAGCAGCACTTAAGAAATTTACACCAAACCGACATACCAAATTTTGTTCAAATACCGTTATCAGGAGCAGATATAATAGATTTTTAATTTGTGGTTTGTATGAGAGGTACCACGCCCCTTTGTCCAATCCCGCCCATATTTGCAGCAGCACTTAAGAAATTTACACCAAACCGACATACCAAATTTTGTTTAAATACCGTTATCAGGAGCAGAAATAATAGATTTTTAATTTGTGGTTTGTATGAGAGGTACCACGCCCCTTTGTCCAATCCCGCCCATATTTGCAGCAGCACTTAAGAAATTTACACCAAACCGACGTACCAAATTTTGTTCAAATACCGTTATCAGGAGCAGAAATAATAGATTTTTAATTTGTGGTTTGTATGAGAGGTACCACGCCCCTTTGTCCAATCCCACCCATATTTGCAGCAGCACTTAAAAAATGCACACCAAACCGACGTACCAAATTTTGTTCAAATACCGTTATCAGGAGCAGAAATAATAGATTTTTAATTTGTGGTTTGTATGAGAGGTACCACGCCCCTTTGTCCAATCCCGCCCATAAGTATGCTATGTCCTTCTCCTGGCCCTCCCTGCCAACTTTCAGCTAAATCGGTTCAGCCGTTCTTGAGTTATAAGCGATGTAACTAACACGACTTTCTTTTATATATATAGATTGTGAATCTTCTATCATTATGCTGGTCCATCACAAATTCTTTTAGATGTTCTAGAATCAATCCGCACGAGCATTCTGTTGTTTTTAATTTGCAATTACATTTGCCAATACAAAATAATTCGTTTATTGAATCAACAAATGCTTTAAATTCATCTCTTTTGTTTCTATGTTGTACATGTGTCTGGTATTTATCAAGCAAACCAGTTAATTTTTATAAAACACTCAATTAATTAACACTTCAATTAATGATTTCAATATTTAATTTACACCAAATTTGGATCAATTTATCTGTTACGTGAGGAGTAAAAGTTTTATACGAGAACATTTTGTTTTCAAATTTAGCACGATTACTTAAAAAAAAGAATATTTTAAAATGTCACATTTCGTAGGCAAACTAAGATCATTTATATCACTTGATGAACCAAAAACAACAATATCTTGATGAGGCATGTTAGTCAATCTAGAGTCTAAACTTGATGTTGTTGCTTCCATTTGCGAAGACACCGCAGACGATGTTGATGGTTCTTAATTATCCATAATAACTTTGATATTAACACTGCACTCTTTGATTGTGTCACACTAAATTTAAAAATAAAAAACAAATATTGGTATTGTGATAACCGAGTTTTTATTTAAGTATTTTGGCAAACTGTGTGCGCATTGCACGATGAACGATTAAGGAAGAAGGAAACGTCATTATTCAATGTTACAAAGTTGTTCAATTGAACAATACTGCCATTGACGACTTATGCTACAGGTATCAATACAGATTCCCATAAACAGAGATGCTAAAAGCGTGACGGTGTCGCGAGTTCTGAGGTTTTGTCTCATTCAAAACCTTCGTACTGCGCCAATAGAAATTTTCACTTAAAAAACTAATTTTTTGCCCATAGGTCCCTTTTAGCTGAAATTTACACATATATTACTATACAGTGTAAATATTAGGTCTAAAAATTTAATACTTTAATATTATAATTGCTAAAAAGCCATTTTTCTGCATTTATGCCATGTAGATTGCATCTTCGGTCTCAATAAAGTTGTGAAGCTGCACTAAATAACTGCTCACTAGCAACGCTGGTTGGTGGTGCTGAAAGGTACTTTCTGATCACATCTTTAAGATTTATAAATGGAGTGGATTTCCAATATTAAAATATATCTGTATTTCGAGGACTTAAGTTTCAGTCAATTACAATTTTTTTTTTGTGGTAGTTTTATTATTTATTGAATCTTCAATTATAAATTGAAACATCAATAAGTTTTTCAAATCTTAAATCTAAAAATACACAAATATATGTTTAGCCAGTGCTAAACAAAATTTTTAATTCCAACTGTTGATTTTTGATGTTTTACATCTCTCGTGTATGGCTAATATAGAATGCTGCGCGCAAGTGGATTTGGGTGCAATTCTAGTTTTTCAATATATTTTTTTGCGTGTTTTGAAAATACTGTCTTCACCAACGGAACATCAAGATCTTTGTGAATTCGCTCATTTCGGATATACCAGGGGGCTGCAGTAATTGTACGTAGAATTTTGTTTTGTCGCCGTTGAATTTTTTCTACACTTCAATTACCATGTTTTTTTTTTTTTTTTAATTAGGACCAGCACTCAGGGGATGACCCCTACGTGTGCAGTACACTGTGCCGGAACTCAGGAAGAGGGATAGGGTAGAGAAGATAGATGTTGCAAATTTAGAAGACTTAACTCTTTCACAACTCTGCTTTGCGCATTATGTTAATTTTTAAGGCAGTGTTGAGGCGCCTCCGGTGTTAAGTAGACGCATTAACTTTGTTAAGCTGTATAAGCTGGCATTGTAGTCGCCAGCTGCTAGAAAATGGGACCCCAGTGTTGTATAAAATGCGGTCTAATGACTCTCTGAAATTGAAAACCTGGGAGGAGAATAAACAGATGATATCACAAGCTTTTGATAAAAATTTTCAATACAGATATTTGTTGCTTTAAGATATTCTTCACGAAGGTCATTTAGCAGGTAGTGTTTTATTCGAGTTTTTATTAGGATTCCAGAGCCACCACAAGCTCTACCTTGAGGATCCTTGGTGTCGTAGATATTATATCCACTAATTCTATAATAGCTTCGGCTGCTTTTAATTTCATTTGTGTTAACTTTGCGTCTATATGCGATTTCCATGTTAAACGACGATCAAGATGAATGCCTAGATATGTGACAACAGTGTGTTGCGGTATGGTCTCGGTGTTAATTTGTATAGGCGGGCATGTTTCCTTGCGCAATGTAAAAGTTACGTGTACACATTTCTGCTCGTTAACTTTAATACGCCATTGTTTGAGCCAATTTTGCAATTTTGATATATACCCTTGTAAATTGCGGGAAGCTTCTACATGATTTTCGTGAACGCTTAGAAAAGCTGTATCATCAGCAAATGTTGATGTATGAATGTTACTGCTTAACGGTAAGTCAGAGGCATATATTAAATAAAGTAATGGTCCGAAGATACTACCTTTGGGGAACTACGGCTTCGATCGACTGCGGTGGGCTTAAAAAATTGCCTTCCCTAAGTACAAATTTTCGTTCCATTAGGTAGCTTATTAAAAGCCTAACAATGTTTTCGGGTAGATTTTGCGTTAATTTGTGTATAAGACCTTCGTGCCATACTTTATCGAAAGCTTAAGAAACATCTATAAAGATCGCAGAGCAATATTTCTTCTTTTCGAAAGTGACTCTAATAACATTCACAAGACTGTGAGTTTGTTCAATAGTGCTATGTTGTCTGCCAAAACCGAATTGATGATCTGGAATGCATCCACTTCTAGTCACTATAGGCATCAGCTTGCTCATATACAGCTTTTAAAAAGTATAATTCTTTTTGCAATATAAGGCAGTTTTTGAAGCATTTTGTTGCTTATTTTGTCGACACCTGGGGCTTTTTTGGTGTTAAGACTAGTCATGGCCTTTTCAATCTCCCCAATGTTAAATCTTAACGGTATTTCTGGTTAAGAGATGACTGGTGGCAGTTCAACAATATCAGTAGAAATATTCGGTGTAAATACTTTTTCTAAGTGCTTAACAAAAAGAGCACCGTTTTCAGCACCATTCGAAGCTCGTAGAGGATGTTTGCATATGACTGCCCTTTTAAGTCCTCTGGGTGCACGTCATAGCGAATAATCTGTTTGAGGTGTTGCATCTAGTTCTTGGAGAAATTTTTGGAGGGAAGCTGTTTTTTGTGTTTGTAAAACTTTTCCTTGGTACAATCCTTAAGCCTTAATTTTAGCTGGGGCGATCTGTAACGTTGCCGTTCTCGTCCAGCTCTACGTTTTTCTGTCAAAAGCCTTTCTATATCCACACAAAAAATATTGTTTAATCTCACTTGTTGATTTGGTTGATTGGAAGAAGCACTAAGAGCAGCTTCTTTAACATGTGCTTCCAGCAACCTAATAGAATTTTCTATGTCAGAAGGTGTTGTCAACGGCATATTTTCCGAGCAATGGGCGCTCAAATATTTTTTGTATTGCAACCAGTTAATACGTGCAGATATCATCGGTAAATCACTTGTAGGTGTTGAAGTGTTGTGTGAGAATATAGTGACAATAGTAGGTGAGTGATCTGAAGATAAGTCCAGAGATGCTTCAGCTTTAATCATTTCGCTGGCCACACCTTTCACTATTCTAAAGTCGATAACGTCTGGAATTTTTTGTCGATCTGTTGGCCAATATGTTGGCTGGCCACTTGAAACTGCATTCAAACCCATTTTAGAGATTGTGTCAAACAACACACGACCCTTTGGAGTGATTAAACGTGAACCCCAGAATGTGTGTTTAGCATTGTAGTCACCAGCTGCTAGAAAACGGATGCCCAGTAAGTTATAATATAGACAGATGATATTACAAGTTTTTGATAATAATTTTCAATACAAATATTTGTTGCTTGAAAAATCATGTAATAAGTAGTGTTTTATTCGCGATTTTATTAGAATTCCCGAGCCACCACAAGCTCTACCTCGAGGGTCCTTAGTGTCGTAGAAATTATATCCACTAATTTTAAAATACCTTCGAGACGTCAAGTGAGTTTTAGAAATGAGCATTACATCGATTTGCTGATTCAGTAGGAAATATTCTATTTCATTTTTCTGTTGGCATATGCCGTTTGTGTTCCAAAAACAGATTTTTAAGTTCGTGGTTTGCTTAATACTGCCTGTAACATGGTAGATTGCATTTCAGCATTTCCTGCATCATACAGGACATGTTCAGAGTAAAAGTATTTACTGTTTGAATTAAGGTCTCTATTGAGGCTTCAATTCGACTAAAATTAGAACCTGTGTCGTCATTTGCTGGAGGAGTTTTTTGCGCCGTAGTCTGGTTACTTTTTAAGATATTAGCGTATGAAAATCGTCCGTAAGGTTGTTGTTGGGCAATAGTTGTGTTAGACTTCAAAACATTTGAATATTGGTTCCGGCTAGTAGACGGTTGAGGTAGCTGTGGGTAATTAAAAAGGGTTTTAGGCTGAGCGGGAGTAACATTAGTTTATTTTGTTTGACGAGCTCCTAAAAATCGAATATAGAGGGCAGCCCCTTTAGTTAGCAGTGTGGTTTCCGCCGCAATTGCCACATTTTTTTGCCTTGGGATCACCTTTCAATTTGTTGCAGTTAGCGGTACTGTGTAACTCACCACATACGACGCAAACGGTAGGCAACTTACAATATGCTTTAGTGTGGCCAAATTCTTGGCAGTTCAGGCTCTTTTATGTGGAAGCTCAACGGCAACTCTTTGATGCAACAAGTACTTTAAATTGTAGATAGGGTGCGATTCATTTTTTTTTATTTTCAAGTCACCTGGCTGTAGCTTGACTCTAAAAATAGGTTGGGGGATTTTTTCCCTATTTTTAATGTTTGAAACATATTTTATTTTAAAGCCACTATTTTCAAGGCCTGACTTAACCTCTTCAGGATCAACACTAGAGTCTATACCTTTTATAACGACTGTTAGGCCTTTAGGACTCTTTAGTTGGTATGTGTAAAATTGTTTATTTTTTGACTCGAAATCGGAAACTATTTTTCGATAATGATTTTCTTTGGTTACCTGAATTTTTGTTTCGTTGATTTTGCCGCGCATAATTGGAGTTATGTAGAACTCATTTTCTCCAATTAATGAGATAAGGCTTTTTACCAACAAATTGGAATTCTGTTCTCTTAAATATATGGGTGGTGGTTTACTCGACCTTGTTGTTGTTGTGTCTTCATCGCCTTGTTCAGTTAAAATCGCAAAACGATTTTCGGAATTTTTTATATATTTTCCATCTCTAGGAACTTTTGCCGTTGGCGCTATTTGAGCAGATTTGGGACTTCTTCCCCTTTTCAGCACGGTAATGTATCTATCCAGAATTTTATTATCAGTATTTTCACCTTCTATAATTTTATTAATTTTGTGCACGTTGGTCACCTGGGTATTTATCATTTGTTTGTTTGATTGTACAGCTAAGCTGACAAGTTTGCTAATAGGTGCAATTGTTGTTGCTTCTCGATCAATATTTAGGTTTGGAGAGCAAGATCGCGCACGAGTATTTGTGTGTTGTGTAGAATTCAGGTTTTCATTTTCGTCGTCATGAACCAAAGTTAAATACACATTCTTACTGCTTTTAGGTTTATTATTGTTGTTGTTGGTAGAAGATGAACTCATTTAGAGTTCTCTTTTTTTGTGTTCACTATATGAGTTTGTATTTGCAAATATATATGTATGTATATTACACGCAAGCAAAAAATAAAATAAAATCAGTATAATAACTGTTTAATCAATGTTTTGTTTTTTTTTTATTTTTTTGTGATTTTAACTTTAAATAATTTTTAGTATTCAGTTGCGACGATTATAAAAAACGCGTCTGTACACTGCGAGAGTTAGAACTGAATGATAATTCTCGTATTTTATTTCTGTTGAAAACTTTCTAAAATAGTTGATATTCTTTCCCTATTGCGAACGCTGATGAGAGGTGTAACGGACTTGAAATCGGTACACCGATAAGTTCTGCTAGTCTGTATTGTGTTTTTCAAAATAAAAATTCGTAATAATTAGAATTTTCATTAATTCAATAATAATTCATTTATAACTTCGTTGTTGTTTAAATTTATTGTAGACAAAATTGGGGAAAAAAACGGGACAAATTTTAGCTAAATCTAAAAATAATGGTCATATGTAATTAAAGATAAAAGTTATACGTAATTAGAACGAACAATTAAGAACAAAGAAAATAATTAAGCTTGTTTATAAGAGACAACTCAAAGCATAAGTTTAAAAACATATACTCATTCGAAGTATGTATATTAAATAACCTAGCTAAAAAAGTATTGGCTCTGAAATTTGAGGATATATGATTCCATATATATTTCATATATGTTTTATACATACTCATGGATAAGTGCATGTATGAGAATATATGTATGCATACATAACAAATGTATAAATAATATCCGGACCATATACCGTCAATTTTTTCTAGCTGGGAATGGTAATTTGCCTATGCTTCGTCAAATGTTAAGACACTAATCGCACCGTTTAAATTTTCCAGAAGAAAGGATCCTTAATCAATTTGCGAATGTTTTGGCGGGAGTTGGTATTTGCAATTTCATTGATTTCATTGGGATCCAAGCAAACCTTCTTTTTAACACATCGCATGACAGAGGCTGCCAGCCTCTTTTGAAGTTTCAAGGAACTCATGGTGTCGACTTGTTATCGTCGCTTTTCAGAAAAAGTATTCTAAACAAGTAAGAGTGCTATATTCGGCTGTGCCGAATCTTATATACCCTTCACCAATGCATATATATGTGATTCGCAGAATATAATAAGCCTGTATATCCTTTGTTAATATCCTTTGATAATACTGTAAGCAGTATGTGTGCATGTTTTATCATTACTTTTTTTCTCAATGAGTTTAAAAGGAATCTAAAATGAAAAACAAATCACATATTTTTTACTTCTAAATACAAATGCATTTTTAACATACACACATATATGTACATACATATATATATATAAATTAATATGTTTTTGTACATTTTATGTACTACTTTTTTATGACTTTTTTTTTTTTTTTGGAAAATGTACCTACTCTGTGCAA